>JARSSU010029391.1:0-41807 GCA_029619165.1 Eurosta solidaginis
CCCGACTACATCAGATAAAGCGGCTCTGGAAGTGTTCGGCACCGAAGAAAATTTAATGATGAGATGTATGAGCTTTACGCAGACATCAACTTAGTCCAGCGAATCAAAAGACAACGGCTACGCTGACTAGGCTATGTTATGCGAATGGAAGCAGAAGAGGGCGGCCCCCACTCCGCTGGAAGGACGAGGTGAAAACGATTGAAATTCCCTTGATGCGAGCATTTGGCGCCAGTTAACACAGCGAATAGACGACTGGCGCACTTTGTTGGACGGTCATAATCGTTAAACGATTAAACGCCAATGAGATAAGTTAATGGTATGCACGTGTATGAGGAAAACATGAAGTAAGAGTATTGATAGGGATCTCGCGTGGTCATCGTGGCATGAACCTGCGACCAGTACCATCTGTGCACCCCATAAGGATTCTAGAACGAGTTGCCTCTGGGCTCACGATTTGTTCAGAAAATTACAAAGAATTTCCGAAACCCTATATCTCCTCAGTCCAGATTCCTTCTAGGGTGTTTTTCATTGATATTCAATGCTTCGATAAGTTCAGATGCCAAATTCAAGTTTGTTATTCAGTGATTTGATGGTTCAGGCAATTTGGATGGTACGAAAAAACAATTTTCCTTACTCTGACGGTGGCAACAGTAAACAAAAATGTTTATACTCCGGTTCTATAAACTTTGTTGTAATAGCCGGGCATGGGATTGAAGCAGAGGAGCGGTGATGGGGCTTGTGCATAGACGCGACAGCAAATTAACGACAAGACCAACGTCGAACTTAGTGTAAACAAACAGAAGACGCGTTTGTGAAGAGGAATTGAAAGCTGTTTTGTTTATTTTTTCTACGCTATCGCATGCGCAACACCTTCCCCTCAACCACCTCAGCGGAGAAAGGAAAAACAAGGCACATGCTATGCGAATACATTTGCATTTTGATTTGAGTTTGCGTTATTGTCAAGCTTTGTTTGTTGCTTTGCTTTTGATTGCACTGCATTTTTGATGGCTGATGATTTGTGTGCCCAAGGAAGCTACGTACGCCATGTCCCACCGAACACGTTCGTTACAGCATCATTCTAAAGCTCTGGTGTGAATGAGTGTGATTGCGTGTGCGCATGCGTGCGAACAACGTGGGTGGACATTCGTTGAGCAGCAATTGAGGGAAAATGGTATGCGTAGCCAAAAAGCATAAAATTAACTGACTCGTGAAATTTTAAGTTTTTTGCAAATATCTCTGAAAACTTGCCACTACACGACTGTTCGAAATTTGAATATGAATTGCTGTGAAATTTGTAACTGCAGAGAGTGAGGAGAAAGCTCTTCACGTTCTCACATTTTCTGATGAACTTTTACGGCCAAAAAAGGTTTTTTAAAAGTGTTGTTGTTAGTTTTATTGGCACACACATTTTCCAAAAAATTAGAAACAGTCATGCAATTGAAACGCAACTTTCTCAGGTTTCCAGCCTCGACTCTATGTTCTTATTTTTTTTAGTGAAATGTTTAGTCTCATAATAAGTTGAAGCAAGCAGATAAAAGTCATAATTTACTATTCACATTTTTAAATTATATTTTCCGTACACCCGCCCTTACCAGCCTCCACAATATAAAAACGCGTTCTCCGGTCGAAGAGGAATTGACGCGTCGTCTGCGAAAAGGCACACAGCCAATGAATAACAACCAATTACAGGGCCGAAGAGGAAAGCAACGGCTGTAGAAAAAACAAAAATTGCACAAAAGAATGAAAGATAAACGTGTTTGTCCAATTTAAAGCACACTTGAGCATCTTTATCTCGCTTGAATGCACTGCATGAATCGCGCCAATTCTTTCGCTACTTTATGACAATAATGCTGCTGCAACATGTGTCTGGAGATTGCTTAGTGTCTGTGCAGTTGAGTTGCCCATTATGCTTATTTACTGCCGCATAGATTCAAAGTTTGGTGTAGGAGGCGTTCACATATTATACCGTTTAGCATTCATTTAATGCCCGTTTATGGTAATAAAGTGGTAACACACATCATCATGTCCGCAGATGGCAGTCGAAGGTATAGAGGTCACAACGCTTCCAAAACAGCAATGCCGAAAACATGACTAGAAACCATCATGAGACAATCACGAAAATATTATATACCCACCTGCTATGCCTACATAAGTTCTGCGTTGTCTTGTTAGGTACTCTGAAATGGCAAACTTTCTGTCTGAACACGTTTAACTCAACAATTTATGAACATAATTTACATCAATGGAAGGACATATTTATAAAGACGGGTTCTAAGTGACACCCATATTTTATTTCGAAAATGCAATAACAGGAACACGAATATTGATTGGGACATGGATAGGGTCAGGGATATGTATAGGGACAGGGATAAAATAGATATAGATATAGAGATAGAGTGTTAATAGAAAGAAGTTTCCTAGATACAGAGACTTGGTGGGTGATCGAGTGGCAAAAGGTCAATGTTCAAATTATAGATGCAGCCACCCTAACTGGAAGTTTTCTATGGTCCGACCCAGTTGAGGCTGAATGAATCCGAAATGTCAACAGATCTTACCCAATAGGGTGGGTGAAGTATTGGTACTGCAAAAAAATAAACACTGACAAGTCAAAAAAAAATGGTAGAAATAAATTGGTCAGTGCTGCTGATCAAAGGAAAATTGGTATTATCTTAAGGGACGAATGGGAATACTTATTCAAAATTATTAATGCAATTTCGTTGATTTTCATTTGAGGTTCCGAAACTTTGACAGTATAACGATCTTTATTAATATCTAAGCTACCATAGGGACATTAGAATCCAACTTGATTTTGTGGGTAGCGAAACAGCGAGCTTCCGCTTCAAACTAAACAAATTTGAAGTGAGTGTATTTATAGCGCCATTAAACGTCACTATGCACTCGCACCAATTATTCGGCGTTGACGTACATCAACAACCTCCTTCTGTAGTAGCTGTTAGAATGAGGATGAGCTGATGATGGCAAGGAATGTGGCTATTTCGCTCCTAGGAAAATACGTGGTTTATCGAAGACATCTGGATGGACGGCACACAAAATTGTCTCCGAGTGAAAAGTGTCGACAGTTCCGATTACGCCCTCTCAATCTTGCAAGCAGTGGAGTTCACGTTTCAAAGCTCTATTTTTTTATTTAAGGATAAGAATCCGCTGTTTCGAGGTTACTTACCCGCGATCCTGCGGTTCTAAGTTACCACTCGAGGGAAAATACGATAGATTTTTTCAGATTGACTTCAAAAAGCTTTGTTCTCTGGAGCTTAGTTCTTGTACATTGTGCATTGATTTTGATGGGATATGCTATACTACTTCCGTCCAGAAAACATTCAGCTGAGTGGAAAAGCAGCCTATCTCCACTACCGGTTCGAAAACGCATAGTTCAGACTTTTATCTGAAAACACTTGAGTCAGTAATATATTTTAAAATAAGGCGAGCTTCAATCGAATGCTGAGATAGAGCGCTTTTGAAGGTATTTCTAAGAACAGTCGCTCTTCAAACAAGCACTGAGATATTGTATTCCTAAGAGGCAGGTAAAATAATCTGCGACACAGCTGAAGATAGCACACTTGGTTATATAAATCCGAAAATATATTACTTTAACCTTTAAGTATTCACTCGTCACACCGAAAGCACCTCTGCCTGGCTACAACGTGCGTGCTCATTGTAAATTATGACGTGCATACTTCTTGCTCATATTTTTTTCTTACAGATTTTAGTCGCAAACAATGCGTTATTACAATACCTCCTCATCCTTACAGGTAAGACTTTGTAGTATTTCTTTCGACCATCAACAATATTGTGTCGGTACATTTCACTGATCAACAACGCACGCGCGCATGGCTGAAGCATTCCGAAAACGCGTCGCACCAACAAACTTGTTGCCAGCATTGATGTTGCACGTATGTATGTACGTAGTTAGTTGGAAATATGCCCGTGTTGCTCATTACAACTGCGAATGTCATGTTCACATGTCAACTCATACTTACAGACATATTTATGTTGGTATATAAATGCGTCGATGCGCCTGTGGATGATACAAATGTGCAGACAAAAGTCGCTACCCCCGATTGCGCCACACTTAGCAGAAATCGGTCTTAACCCATGCACGTTTTAGTGGCCTCTTAAGCACGCCTCTCACGCTGCTTTAAGGGCTTCTTAAGCACCTCACCCTAAATAGTTTCAGCGCATTTAATCGGATTTCCTCTGATGGCTGTTTTTTTTGTCACATTGCAAGATTATGATGGGCTCGTTTTAAGTTTCCAATCCATTGAATACTATAAAGCAGATTTCATAATACTCACAGTGGGGCTCGCTCCCAAATACTCGTGCAATCAATCTTTGCTGACCAACAAGTGGCTTCAATTAGTGATTGCATGATATTTATAAACCATCGACAGTTTAGCAAATTACGGTTATTATAGTCACGAGTATCTAAAAGGCATATTCATGCTGCTATCTGCGCCATTATCGTTAGTTGTAATCACTACTTTTATTAAATATTCAATGATAAAAAATTTTTGGGATTTTTATCGTTTTGGAATCGTTATTATAACCCAAGTTTTAATATCTAGACTTTTGCCGAGCTAAGTCGTGGAAATAGTTCCCACAAGAATACGTAAGGTTTTACGGAGTTGAGCCAGCACTCTGTCAATACAGAATCAATATTTATACGGCTTGATGTGTAAGGAGGGCAGCAGCTTTCTGCCCCAAGAAATTGGGGGCGAGGGGCGAGGGGGCCTTGGTTAACTATATTCAACGTATCTAGTAATGTAGAGCGAACGGCGTTGGAGGTCACACTTACGTTGGGCGGCAAACGACAGACAGTAAGCAACGGGCATGAGCGGCAACGACGATATTCAAGTGGTTAAAAAGCACAATACAAAGTTTAATAGCTTTACATCTTCCGCAACCCAATTATCTAACCTATAGGAAACCCTAATTTCTTTTGGAAGTAGGGGGTAGGGGCGGGATGGCCTAGAAGAATCAATGTGCTCATGTTAAATCGTTCTCGAGATAGCTTGTACCTAAATGTTGCTTGTTACGGGAACATGCCGCATCTATTTGCGGCAAAGGGCCATTAACCGCCAGGGAGTGTCTTTATCGCTACAACAACAATATGGGAACGGTGTTAACACTAGTAGCAATAGGGAGTAACGCGAACAGCAGGGCGTCGATAATAGCCGACGCCAGCAGTAGAAGAGCGAGGCAACCAACAGCGTGAGTAAGGCGACAGAGCTTGTACCAACAGTGGTGCCAGAGTGATGGAGCGGCGGTGATAGCATAGTGGGACGTGGAGACAATCGTTAACCTTCTAGGAGTGGCTGCTTTCAAGGGTAAATGTGTGGTTCGGCGGAGTCGTTATCTAAAACTACCACTGTGGAATCAGGCTAGTGCTGGCTCATTCGATGGACAGCACCACCTCCATAGTTGCACGGCTACAGAATGAAAGGCCGAGTTTTACTAGTGGAAAGAGTTGGGTGGCCAAAGGGCGGCTTTAAGTAATGGACTGTTGCATAAAACACGCTCGTACACTGCGAACTAATATAAAAGAATTTGTTTAAATACTTGGCGAGATTGAGACCGAGCTTCTCTACAATTTTGGTCATGCTACGTTTAAATCCTACAAACTGGCGCGACATGTTTTATTCTGACTCCGAACGGCACCTGCAAAGGCAGATGAATTTTCGCTGAGAGGCTTTTCTTGGCCGAAATGCTTGCAAAACCACTGCCAGAGGCGGCATCTTTTAGAAAAAACTTTTCTGAAGTACTTTGATGTGGCTTTTTCCGGGACTTGGACCAGCACCTTCGGTGTGGTAGGCGAGTACACTACCATCTTACAGCTGCGGCTGATCTTTCTTGCTGTCTAGCAACGCTTACTGATTGCTCTCGCTCGTTTTTGCTCCGCATTTTATAGTCTAGCAGTGGTGGAAATTCTCGTTGACGAGGCAAGAAAGCGATTCTGGTTAAAGTGAATACAATGAGGACATATTTTTACGCTGGTTAGCATGAAAGAGAGTCGTTTTTTGTAGTTTGCTTAAGAAATCCAAAATCGCCTACTAGCGGAATAGCACGCTTGCTAATATTGGTTCAGGTATTATTTGCAATACAAAATGCAAAACAATTTTTAGGCGTTCTTTTGTTTACATCAAAATATTTGTACATAGTTATAGTATATTTATTTTATTTTGTGAAAATTTGTTGAACATTGTTGTTAAAATGTTGTTTATTGTAAATCCGTACAAATGTTTGTTTTACCGCGCCCATAAGTCTTTCAACATCGCACAATACCCACCAACCATATAGAACAACAAATAAAGGGACACGAAAAAAAAATGTTTTACTCATGGAAAAAGCATAAGAGAATAATAACAAAAACAAGCACAAATGCACTCAATCAATGAAACTAAAATGACTCACAGCGGCTTGTTTGTTGGACTTTCTGCCTGGCTCGATTGCACTGCAGCGTAACAGCCGATAATCTCAGGAACTAAACACAACAAATCCATGAAAAACTGCAGCGCACAAATTTAAAAATAAAACGAGAGTGAAATCAATCGAACGAAAAATCACAGTACTTACATATGTAAAAAGAAAACTGGACAAAAAAACAAAGAAATTTTATTATAAAATCCGCAGTGGTTTGACGAACACTCCGATAGTATTTCTGCCAGGAAAAGTTTCTTAGCGAAAATTCACCTCTTTTTCACAACAGATCTTTATTTTTCACCGCAGCAGATATCTCTCCCTCTCCTGCCAAGAAGATGTAGGGAGGAAATACCTTCGCCCGAATCATCTTCAGCTATCCGCATAAAATGTACTTGTAAATCAAGCCATTCACTTACTAGGTTGCACCATTAAGGTCCAATTAGTTTGTCAGCCATAGGTTTCAGTCTAGCGCACAGTGTGCTGCCATATCAAACAGATGATTCCGTGTTATTGTGAGCACTTTCCAAACTAGCATTTCATATACATAAATTGCACAGTTTAAATCTGGGGGCTTAATCTCATCATACTATATTTTGCATTGTGTGGCTGGGTGTTCAAACTGCTGGATTTTATCACTTGCTCACCGCTTGAGGGTAGAACGTCGCTGTAGTGGACACGCCTTGGGAATCGCGTTCATTACCTCTCTCGCTGTAAACCGATGCTAAGAATTCCATATATATATTAAGTACGCTTATCGGCTACCAAGGGCTACATTCAGTAAGTGTGCATTTTGAAATGAACAATTTTTTTCCATATAATTTGTTTGAAATAAAAATGTACTTTCGAGCCCCCGATCACCTTTAAAGTTTTCGCAGGAATTCGCCTAGTCTAAAAACCTTTCATTCTTCTGTCCATAGCGGCGTTACATAGTGAGTGGGAAATTTAGTTGCACTGCTCCATTGCTGGGACCATTATGGATGCCATAACTGTAATATCCAACCTTATGGAAATCAATGTAATTGGTCAATGGTGCCACACCATAATGCCCTGGCCATAACCATAACATAGTCAACCAATTGGTTTTTGGTTTTTCGCCATATTCATAACCTATAAATATTTCATTTGGTGAATTCAATAACGTTTTGGATATTTTAGTTTTTGTGTTGGATATGTTTTGACTAAGTGACTTATTATTTGTAGAATTAGTTTGTAATCGTTTCAGTTTCTTCTTTCTTATCTAATTGTCAAATATTTCAGGATAAGTCACCAATAACCGATGCCAATTGATACAGATAAGTAAAAATATGGTTAAGACTATGGCATTATGACTATGTCAACTTTGCCAGGCCCTTAAACGTGATAATCAGCTGTATTTCCTGTCAGCTTGTTCTTTTATGTTACTATATTGGTCTCATCCTGTGTCTCTTTCTACGAGATAGCATGCAGATGTGCCGTGTTATTGAACCCCCTCTCAGTCAGTTTTACAAACACCAAATTATACTTTTGTTCTTTTACACAATGAAATCATCATCTTACATATTCAACTCGTGACCAACTAATTTTGCTAGTCGTCATTCTAAAGTGCACTTCTTTCGCAAGCAAAACTTAAACAAAAAATTTCAAACATTGTTTGCAGGTGTAATTTAGCTTCGTTGGAAAAGCAATTTCTCAGTCATTGCACTTTGTTATTCACGTCTGACTTTTGCCGCTTGATTTCACTTCCCCTAACAATATCTGGTACCTACATAACGCTTCACACATTTCAAAATTTATACACTTCCGATTATTGAAATATTTTAACGCTTGATTGGCTTTGTGTGCTTTTGTTCTCGTCTCGTATGAATGGGCTTGCAAGCAAATCGGTTCGATTAGGGTGTGGATCCGTGTGTTCACTCTTTAACATGTCGCTTCTTCCGTTTGAGTTGAACTCCTTTACAGTTAAGAATTCTCAATACTAAGCTATGTATTTGAGGTCTAACTTTAGTACAAATAAATGCATAAAATATCAACTTCATTGCAATGCAGGCGAGCTTGAGCGATGTAACCTGAGAATGACAGTCACTTATACTGACATTTTTTAACTGTAAACAAAATGCGCTGAAACTTGTGGCATTCCCTTTAACTCACTGATATCTCTTTATATGTACATATGTATGTTACTTATTTTGTTAAAAAATTGTTTACAAATTGAAATACGAATGAACAAAGTTTAAATAATATCGATTGCTTTAAGTGTCTGCTTAACTCAGAGAATTTTACGCGCTGTTTACGTTTAGTAAGTAAGTCGGTGTTAACTAACTTACATATATGGGGTTTTCCATGGCAACTGATCTCATTCCTCCAGACAATTGGGAGGTTTGAATTCTTGCAAATCTCGATTTTTTAACAATTCGGTGTACAAATTGTTCGATTTGAGCAAATATTTTTAAATTATTATTAGAGGGATTCGCTAAGTCTTGCAAGCGGTGCACGGATTGTAAAGACACAAAAACAAGAGGTATTCAATCTACAATTTATACTATGCTGAACTGTATGCTTTTTTTGTCCAGAAAACAAAAATACAACCCTGCGATAATAGCATTTATCTCAATCTTAATTTTTCTCACAAAAAAGATGAGACATGACATGATAACTATATTAAATTTTTCATGAATCTCAAAATTGTAAGTCCTTAAAGGAGAAGAGATAGACCCGCCATTAAGCACAACAAATTGATCAGGTTGACAATCTGGTTTGACTTGTTCGTCTGTATGTTTGAACGCAAACTAGTCCCTAAATTTTTGACATATATTGATGAAATTTTGTCAGCGGGTATATTTTAGTGTCGGATTAGACATTTTTCGGAACCGACCGAATCGGACCACTATCCCCCAGAACACCGATTTTTCATAAAAGAGTTTTTTTGTAATATCTTCCTAATTCTTATGTCACACAATGTTGTCTGAAAATATCGTAGATATCGGTCGTATATGTATTTCTTATATGAACCGATTGTTCAGATAAGAAATATTTAGCAATTTCTACACCGTTTTAACAGTTAGAAGCTTCGTATAGATCGGTCGTATATATGGTATATACGCCATACAAACCGGCTGTTCAGATAAGGAGCTTTTCGTAATTTCTGTCCCATTTTAACAGCTATAAGCTTCAAATTTCATTAAATACTTACGAAGGCGTCATGTATTGTTCAGATAAGTGATTCATGGTAAAAGCTACCACAAGAAGCGTAAAACTTTATTATTCGGATATTACAAATAGGCTAAGACTACTGCTCAGCTCCATCTCGTCTTTACTTGTTTCCCAAATTGTATTCCGTATTTTGTTAATTGCTGTGACCAATATCTGAAATTTGCGGTACATGATTTAGCTCGGCTATGGTTTACTCTTATTGTCTTCTCTATTTTAGCGATAGGATATATACACTCCGTGCAATTTGCAAGACTTAAGGGATCCCCCATTACTTTTTGATGTATGCATTTGCCTGAAAAGACATACTTTAATAAAAAATTTTTGACATTTTAACTTGCAATTTACTACGCGGCCTGTAAAATTTTAAAAGAGCAGTAGACGTGAACGGATTTAATCGACTTGTCATTTCAACAGCTGAGTATCACCTTCTAGAATAGCAGATTAACATTAGCCCCAGCCCATGGCAATCTTTTCATAAATGTGTTTCTAATTGTCGGCAAAAATATCTTGCTGGACTCCGCATCAGTGGTGCTAGATATAGGAACAAGAATAAAAATCGCACGTAATGTGTTGCATTTTCCGCTCTTTTTCCTCGCTCCAGCGAAAACTCTCATATTTTCCACAAACAGCTGAAAGACATAAATTTTGATATAATTGAGACTGACAAATTTTACTTTATTATATTTGAAGAAAACTCTCCGTTTAGGCATCACTTGCCCTGAAATTATTTTTAAAGTTTCAGAGCATCGTACCTCACGCCATACTACCGAAATGAATGTTTTTTTTTCTTTGTCCCTTTGAACCTCGCCTTACCTTCTAGCCGCTCTTGGGCGGGGACTGTTTACTGGATATTTATAGCTAAAATGTTGTCCACACGGCACTTAATTGAGCTCTCTCAATTCCCTCGGCTTTGTAATGAAAGCAATAAATCCGCAAATGCTTCTTTCAATTTCTTAATTTTTTGTACCCAATGGCACAATGATATCATTTTTATTTCTTTGTATTTATGTGGAAATTCTGCGCCTGAACTGAAATCTTCTAAACTAACCTGAATAAATATTTCTCAATTTGAGTTTCAGTCTTGTGAATTTGTAAGAAAAGTTCTTGAAAAAGCAACAATCTGAAAGTAGTTGTAGCTTTTTGAATTAAAGATTTATAACTTTTAATGAAAGTCTGAACTTGAACTGCAGTTTTCTGAATATGAATCGTAACATTTTGAATTTCATTTAGAAATCCTAAGCCTGAGTTGCAACTTTCTGAATTTAAACCAAAAAAGACGTCATAAAATTTGCTGAAAGTGAGAAATAATATGAGTTTACAATTCGAAATATCTATGTGTATCACTTAGAAAGTAGTCCGAATTAGACTAAACTGGTTTGAAAAGATTTCAAAGTTTTGTTTATCAAACCTGAGCTAAATTCAAATATATTTTTGTCCGAAGTTTTACAATCGACATCTCTAAGGGCATCGTAATGTTTGAAATACCAGTTAATTATGTGGAAAAAGTTACTAACTATGAAATTTTAATCTGGATCTTTTTAACTTTTACAGATTTTAATAAATTCACGTTGGAAAAACCCATTCAACGGAAATAAAAGACCACTTTATTCGGTATTCTACAAAACAAAAATTTCAAGAAAACCGTTAAAAGATGTACAAAAACCGGGTTATAAACTCCGAGCATTAAGTCCAAGTAAAAATACACTGAAAGAAGAATGCCGGTAAAGTTAATCGAATTTTGGGTAAATTCAACCGAGATATCTGTCAATTTTTATGCATCGCCAATAGCTGTTGGATCAACTTCGCACAAAATGTTGATTTTGCATGAACCGTTTCAACATTTAAATCAACAAAAAATGTTCCTCACTTAACTTAAACTTGTTATGAATTTTATAACCGCGAATAAGAACAAAGTTCGTTTAACAGAAAAATTATTTCGGTTGTTTGAGAGCCTGACACTTTTAGAGAATATTGTTGACTTGAGACCAACAGTGTATCTGCAGTTAAAATGACTAACAACTATTTTGTTCTTTTAAAAAAAAATACTCAGTTGAATTAACCATAATACGATAAATTTTACGAAATGTCTGTTGTTACAAGAACAACAAACCCGATTTGTTGTTCTCTAGCATAATTTATTTCGGTGTAAAATCTTCTGGAAATATGTACATAGGATATAAATAAAAGTAGGAACATTTAAAATTAAACGAGGAGTGAGCACGAAAAGAAGAGCAACTGTTGTTATTCTAAAAAAAGAACAAAAAACGTGAGAAAAAATACCATAACTTGTTTCCACAGCATTCCATAAATTGAAAATATCATTCCTTAAGGCACATGCAACAAACTACCGCATTGCTTTAATCAAACATGACACATTTGACCCAATTTCAACAATTTCTAGCATTGTCATGCTAAACAAACTTTCATTTCAGGACTCATAATGTTATGTAGAATTGCTTTTTTTACTTACCGTCCACATTTAAGCTTTCACATTTATACATACATAAATAGGTATGCCTACCTATTTGAGTTTTTCTAGAGCGGTCATGTCAGGAGAGATACGCCCATAACTTGGCCACAACAAAATGCAGCTATGTATACTTAACTGTCGCCTAAGAGCATTTGCATAATGAAACACAAAATTCGAAGGATCACTAGGACATGAAAATAGTCACACAAGCCATGTAACAGAGAAAGCGTTTGCGACATTTGGGCAAAACAAATTATTTATGTACCTGTGAGCGCTACTAGGAAATAAGGTATATTTAGAGTATACGAAACACGCCCAGGATTGAATGAAACAATCGATGGAATTTGTAAGGAAATTTTGTATGGGAATGTACATATTTGTGTAGGCTTTAAATTTGTAGGTAATAATAAATTACATTATGTTTCATGGAAACCTAACAAAACGGTTCGACTCACGTTATACTTCCGCACAATAAAACACTCAAACACAAAAGTTATGCGGCAGTTACCCACGAACGTACGTAGAAAAAACGTGTCAGCTGACACGACCTATCTTATGAGTGTGCAATGTAAACGAAAACTCACCGACGTGCAACGCCCGTACGTACGTAGCCCGGAACGTAGAAATCAAAACAATTTTGATTTTTTCCGTAAGAACGTGTCAGCTGATCGCTCTCTCACTAGACAGAGTTGCCTAGTAAACTTTTGTGCGCTAATTTTTGACCGTTTGCAATTTTATGCAAAAACACCTAATTAAAGTTTGAAAACTTGTGGAAATAATTCGAAATAATTATGTAAAAGTGCTGATTATAAATATTTAATCTATTTATACTTATTTAATATGTATTCCGGCCTTTTACAATATCAAAAATTAAATTGGAAAAAGTTGATGTTTCCATAAGCATACATGCAAAATGGTCAGTGGCAACAGTGCTTATCTGTAAACAATACACACACAAATATGTTATGTACATGTACACGGACGCACACATTGATTCCTACGGGCTTGAGAGTTCGGTCAAACGTGCTTCGTACGACAAACGTCCTTACGTACGGCACACGTCGGTGGGTAACTGCCGCATTAGTCACGATAGTTGACGCCAGCAACAGACAGTGATAATTAAACTTAGTTCCGTTTTGATTAAAGGAACGCGTCAAACGCCGCCCTCCCTTTGTCAATTCTTTTGAGTATTCAAAGCATTCAAGACCATGTATTTCTTTGAATGCCGACCGACGCATGGCGCATAATTAGTAGACGAGTAGAATGAAGCGAATAAGCGTGTAAATAATATTCAATTTAACATAATTATGCGACGCTTAACCTCGTCGGCGTATGGCTATGGAAACCCGCTGTGATGGAATGAGATTGCCAAAGCGACAAGGGAAAGCGCGTTGGGTGGTTAAGTATTCGAAAATTTTCAGACAGTTATGTTTAAGTTAGCGTGTGAATGCTCAAGCTTGAATGTGATTAACCCTTTATTTGTGTAGTTGGTCTCAGAGGCCAAGATTTTTAAGTAAAGTAATTATTTAACTATTTCGGTACGATTGAAACAGCTTGTTTTGACAAAGCTGCCAAACAATTTTTGACTTACCCTTCGAGTGATTAATAAGGAAAATAATTACCGTAACTTATCTTTATATCAGCAATAACAGCCTAAGTCCTATACTTTTACTTTTACAGGTGACTTATTACCGAAGATGTAATGAAGCTGATTTATATACCAAATGACATCTGGTTCTTGCCAATTGATATTCACATCTATTCTGCAACAGATGTCGCAGTGCTGTGAATATCAATTGGCAAGAACCAGAATAGTTAGAAGTAGAAATAATGAAGACAAACAAACAACCGCTGTGGTAGCTGAATGGTTATAGCAGCGGGGCCTAAACGTTGCCGATGAAGGAATTTAGCAGTTCCCGAAATGGATCTATACAACGAGCTTTTGCAGTTGTCTAAAATTTTTTCTTTCTTCTGTTCTAATTAAAAATTTTTTTCAATTACGAAAAAATGTATCAGAACAATAATAATGATAAAATAATTATTGTTAGGCCTTGAGCTCGATTCAAACCCGCGATTATACCAAATGATATAAGCCCCATATTCTTTTTAAAAGATGTATATAACAGGATAAGGATTAGCTTTGTGCCACCCGAGACAAAAAAAACGTCGTTATTTTATTTTATATTTGTTATACAATGTTAGAATCTCGTTTTAAATATATCCAACATATCACTTTTAACTTCTTTGAAATTGTTAGCGAATTATTCCACATTTACGCATGTCCCACCCGTTACATGTACGTAGAAGAAATTTTAATCAAAATACGGCATCTATGAAATAGGCCTTTAAATCTGAGTCGAAGCTTTAGATAGTAAAAATTCTTGGAATTTTTTTAACTCATATTTATTAAGCCCATGAACTGATTCCATGGTGTGAACCATATTTTGAACTTTTGGAATACTTTACTTCCTATTAGCAAGCTTATTACTTACTTACTTACTTAATTGGCGCTTAGCCGTCTAAACGGTTATGGCCGTCCAACAAGGCGCGCCAGTCGCTCCTTCACTCCGCCAACCGGCGCCAATTGGTCACACCAAGGGGGTTTAAATCCTTTTCCACCTGGTCCTTACATAGGCGGGTTCCGATAGAAACACTTTCTTGGCCGGAACATCATCTTTCACTCGCATAACATGGCCTAGCCAGCGCAGCCTCTGCGTTTTAATTCGCTGGACTATGTTGATGTCTGCGTATAGCTCGTACAGCTCATCATTAAATCTTCTTCGGTGCTCGCCATCGCCAACGCGTAGAGGTCCATAAATCTTTCGAAGAACTTTTCTCGCGAACAAGCAAGCTTATTAAATACTTTTAATTCGAACACGTCCCACCTATGATACTTAAATTTTAGATTATAGCAATAAAATCATTAAAGAAAAATTATGAAGGCAAAACATACTTCCATATATGTATTCGCAGAGTTTTGATACAATACAACTTGACTATTGTTTGTCCAACCCGTAACAATTAAAAAACTTATTATAATTTTCCAACATATAAATATATTTTAAGCTTTTTTATCATAACAGTAATAATTAAATATGTATTGTCCCAATTTACATATATATAGGAAACCCTCTGCTGGTTTACAAGATGATATTGTAACGAATTTAGTGCAACTCCTCTTATTTGCAACCTTCTACTAACGTTCGAATCACTAAACTGTTGAATAAATAATACTACTTCTCGACAGATTACATGATTAAATCAAACTCATTCGTGCCTCAACTGTTACCGCTTTTATACTGTCCGGTTTCTTCGCCGACATATTTCTAGGCGCTTCTATTTCCAGAATTTACAAGCTATAAATTTCTCAGCTATAACTACAGATGCACGATTTTATAGCTTCTCTCATAGCCCATGCGCGTGTATATGTGAGTGATACTTCCACAAATGATTGCATACTTTTGGGAGTATCTCAGATATATGCATGTGTTTGTGCGTTACTCTCCGCTGCGTGTACGTACATATGTGTAGACATAATGATTGATTCGTTTATGTAGATACAAGTGACTGCCTGCTTTATTGTTGTTGTGGCTTCATTCACTTAGCATCAGACTAGTGATGTGAGTATCACTTAGTGTCACTAATATTCGTCACAATATATTGCGTACAAGTCTGCCATCCGTGACGATGGAACATCCCGTTACTAAATCTTAAAAATAATTCAAATCGAAATTTGAAATGGGATAGCTCTCTGCTGAGGTACGACTTTTTAGCTAGCAGTGTACAAAGAGAGATCTTCAACTCAATCTTCTATAACTTTTAATTACAAGCTATGTATTAATATTCTTTTGAAATCAGAGACCAAAATCAGGAATACTAAGGCCCACTTGCACAACAGCACGTTATCTTTTTTGACGCAGAGTTAATTTGAAAATTTGTCAAAAATGTATGAGTTTAACCCCTCATGAAAAGCTAACTCTGAGTTAAAAACATAATTTACCGTTCTGCAAGTGGGCCTAAGTTTTATATTTTTACAGAAGTAGAGAAGGGGTAAATATTTAAAACTAAAAAAATAAATGTAAGGCGCGATAACCTCCGAAGAGATCTAAGGCCGAGCTTCTCTTCCAATTTGCGTCGTGCTCCTCTTGATTTTCCCTACAAATTTGCGGGAGGAGGGCTACTTGTTTTATGCCGACTCCGAACGGCATCTGCGAGGCAGATGAGTTTTCACTGAGAGCTTTTCATGGCAGAAATACACTCGAAGTGCTTTCCAACCACTGCCGAGGGGCGACCCCGCTTAGAAAAATTTTCTTCTAATTGAAAAATCTTATTTCTAGAATTTTGATGTTGCTTTGCCCGGGGTGCGAACCCAGGGCATACGGTGTGGTAGGCGGAGCACGTTACCATCACACCACGGCGGCCGCCATTTAAAATTATGAAGTTTTATTTTAGCACCAAAAGAATTTTATTAACTGAAATTATGGAACATTTTTTCAAATAAATTTATGTATGCTCATTTACATAGACGCATTATTTAATATTTAGATCTATGTTTATAAAAAAGTATCTCAATTTATATAAAGGTGCGTCAATTTGTTTTTGTATTGACTTTGCGCTTAATTTAACCAACACATTTGCATTTTTAAGTTTCATAAAAACTATTTGAGCTAAGGGTAGGCAGGTACATTTGCATTTGTATTACCCACCACCGATATTTTAATACTGATTGTCCACATTTTGATGCCGTTGGAAATATAATATATTGCGGTCGTGTGGCGTGCACAAGTTCAGAAACTGACGCCCGGCTTGCACAGTGTCACATTAGCAGTTTAAGAGAATAAAGCACACAAAAAGTGACTTTTAGTTCATTTGAAGCCTATAATACAGTTATGTGCAGATTATTGGAAACAAATGGTTCACAATGCGCAGCCAGAAGCAGGCGCTGTTAAGATACGGCTGATACGATACGTACTACCCTTACTAAAGGTAAAAGGCATAAGCCCAGTTTTATGATCAAATTTGTTGATCATATGTAACACGGCACTAAGAAATATGTATCTTGGCGCTCAATATGTTATTAAGCAGGAAGCATGTTTCGGGTCTTAAAGAGAGTGAAAATCTTCGACTGAAATACACCTTTCAAATGTAGTCAAATTTCGTCATGTCCCGTTCCCTGAGTGGTGGACTGTTTTCTCTATCTTATTTCGCATGCACACTGGTTTGCTGTACGTCGATTTCAAAAAAAGCTTAAGTTACACAAATTTTCAAAATTGAGAAAATAGTGACTCTGTCGTTACTATCGACAGTATTGACGGATTCCCTAAATCCTCACTGATTTAAAACAACCAGTGTTTTTTAAGTAAAATATGTTTGGTCTTAAAGAGATTATGCAGGGGGTTTTCCAGATATACATAGCTACAATCTAGTTTCTGCCTTCAAAATACCAAACTTTCAATGCGAGGATGGCCGTTGAATCGTGATGGGCTCTGAAATGGCTGCTACACTGAAAGAAGAAAATGTGGTAAAATCAACCAAATTATTGATTGTTGATTCTGATTTAACCGTTTTATGAGTCAAACCAACAAAATAAAATGTTGATCATACGTAAGCTCGGTTAACTAACAATTATTAGTGTTATTCTTAGAAAACCAATGAAAAGAGTGAAGGTATGGCCGATTTTGATTTGACAGTGAGGGATTGTGGCACTATGATCAGTGCACGGACTTTTAAAAAGAGAATGTTGGTAGACGAAAAATTAAAATAGTGGTAGAAGTTGGTAGATTTTTTTAAAGAAAACGATAGCTACAGTTTATATTTGTAAAAAGCAATTCATAATTAATTGTAAAACAAATAGGGCACATTTCACGGAAATAACACTTTAAAAAAAACATGTAACGAAAGCAAAAAAATACATATAAATTTATATATACATACATAGCTTACGCCTACATGATACTTGCTTTTTTCCTGTATTTCGAGCTTGAAATACTGACGAAAATTTACCGAAACGTCTAATTACAACAACAATTTTCCAATGTATCAAAAATACTGCCACAAAATAACCGACTTCGGAATGTTATCGTTTACTTAAAACTTTTTTATTTTCGTTCAATTATTTATTTCATAAACAAATTTATTTCTTGTTTGAATTGTGCACAAATTTTTCAAAATTGGTTAGTTTGGGAAATGTCACCTCTTAATGTTAGTTGGGTGTGCTCGGCAATTAAATACGTTTAGCTAATGATCGCAGTATTTAGTTTCAATGCGAATATATGGAAATGTTGGTAGATTTTCGGGCTTTGGTGGTAGAAGTGGTAGAAAATGAAAATGGGCTAAAAAGTTGGTAGATCTACCAATAAAGTGGCAAAGTCCGTGCACTGACTATGATCATATCAACAAAGTAGTACGAGCCGTGAGCGAAACTTTCTCTTTAAAATTAGCTAATGCATTCGCATAATACTGACAGCTGTTCGCTGTTGAAATGAACAATAAAATCAGTTCTTTTAACAGAAAAATCATTTAGACTAATTAAAAATCTGCCATTTTTACCAAAAATTCTTGGCTTGAGACCAACAGTTTATTTTCTGTTGAAATGACTTAAAATTTGTATTGACGAAAAGTGCGGTTGAATTAACCATAATTGGATGAAAAAAAGTCGACGATATATTCCAAACAGAACAAGGAAATCGTGTTGTACTTATTTGCCGTAATTCAGTCACCATAAAGAAGTGCTCTGTATTTTATTTGCCATTTAAAAAAAATGTTCTTTCCTGTTTAATAATCTGCACAACACTGTATCTATCTTTAACATAACGTTTCCTATGCAAATTATTGCGTAAAAACTTCAAATTTTAGGGGATGATTGTGTCGTATGCATAAGTATGTGATGGTCGATCTGAAATCGGTGTCCATGCGCACCCCTTCTTTTTTACCTTTTTGCGCCTCGCTTTGCAATACACGAATGACAGTACATGTAAAGTATTAAAAATTCCACCAGAGTGGATTATTTTCAAAATTGTCAAGTTTTCGCTGTTTGTGCTATTTGGATTTTTACATAAGGTATGTATATTAAAGTTTTTGGTTTTATAGCTTTAGACGGCAGCGTATGGAAATCTTTGTAGTCTACAAAAATGTTTTGTGAAGGTATCACGAGTTGTTTATACACATATGTATTTGTATGTACGTGTGTATGTCAGTATTGTTTGCCTATATATTTAATTACAACGTTTTTGTACACGCATAAAAGCACCCCTTTAAAAAACTTATGTATGACTATTTTGTGTTTTGGGGAATAAAAAATCATGTTGGGATTATGACGATTACAGTTAAGCGTTGCACTATTTTTATTGGGGTTAAAGGGTTATTGCGATAATTTTATAATAGGGATTGTAAATAACTGTTACTTATTGGTCAAAAGTCGAACAAAAAATACACCAATACGGTCCTTGTTACACAAGCTATCGATAAAAGGATTAATTTTTATATTTTGTGTTTTACTATAAATATCGAAAAATTTAAGTTTATTTTTTATTTTTGCTATAACAATAAAAGCTTTTTATTTTGATATCGGCAGCTGAGTAGAATATCACCCTACGTGGTGTGTCAATAAAGTTCCTGGAATTTGACAACAAAAAACAAGAAAATTAAGTCTTATGAAAAATTTCAATAGTTATAGACCTTCAAATTATTATCACCCTAACTCTACATAACGATTCCAACTCAGCGTCATACTCAAATATCCAAGTCTCATTTCCAGTGATTATCCGATTGGGGTTTTCACCAGATTTCACTAGAAATTCAAACACAACATGTTGCTTGTAATGTGCATCATACATTTTCATTACAAAAGTTACTTTCAAAAAAATGCATAAAATCTACTTCAACCTCGTATACCGGCTGAAGTTTGGAAAACACCCTATCTTAAATTTGTTTTCGATAATGCTTAATTTCCGAATTTATTTCAAAAACGCCACATCTGAACTTACAACTTTTAAGTTAAAAGACATTCATTTTTACACTAACTGAGGCGTTTTTAAAACAAATTCTGAAATTGGGTGTTTATGAAAAATATTCTCAGATAGAGCGTTTTCAAACTGGCAGCGAAAATATGGTGGTATTCCTTTCAGCCGTCGATATGGAGAAATCTTTGCTTTAGATGTTTGTATGTATGTATGTATGTATGTATGTACATATGTATATTCATTGGTTTATATTTTTGTGTCTATATATATAATTAAATAAAGTCACAAAATACGCATTTCATGTAATAACTTCTTACAGAAAGCACAAATAGTGAAGTCAAAACTCTCCTTTCCCAAGGCACCCGGTTCTATGTACCGGAGCGTCTCAGGATTTTTCCCGACCAAGGGCTGTGATTTCGGTGTAACCCCATTTAATTTGTTGCGTCCCTCCCACAAGTCAAAACTTATCCAAAACAAAAAATATCCAAAAAGTTAGTAAAATATTTATAGGTTATGGATATGGCGTTATGGTATGGCACCATGGACCAATTACATTAGTAACGTTCAAATGACGCGTGAATCAAATACGGATAGAAATTTAACATGCAAATGCAACAACAACGTTGTGATCCCGATATTTATCTGGTTCAATTTCTGATCCGTATAGCAGTTCTGTTCGTTCTGTTTTCTGTAGTAGATTTTTTGACAGCTAACCACTTTTGAGTTGGTAGCACTGAAATAAATACATATTTGTACATATGTGTATACATAAAAGATTTCGCCATATTTAAAAGTAAAAACACGGAAAGAGTAAACAACTTGAAGAAAATGTAAGGAAAATAGTTTGTTTACGTGCGAAACTATTTAAATGTTAATAATTCTATCAGTATCTTCAATTTTTGTGTACGTTTCTTCTTCTTATTTTCAACAAAACAGTTGTTTTATATCAGTGCTGCCAGCACTCATAAAGTTGATCCAGATCGTTCCAATGAGATTTGATCGTGAGCCAGAGCTCGCTAACTCAATGGAACGCTCCTATTGATTTCCATAAAGTTGGTTGGATCAGCTGCTATAGTTATATGGATATGAATACGGCAAGTTTGCCACGAGCTTAAGTGAAGCTTAAATGGTAATATGGTTTCCAAGCCGAAAACTTTACGAAAATTTCGAACTTTTCATTTAGGTTGACGGCAGCATTGCTATAAGCTATGTTAGGCGAGGAGAAGTTTTTATTTTCATATATTTTACACGCTTGAAACATTTCTGGTGGCACTGTGACAACTTTTACAATTTTCCATAAGAAATTATTTTCATTCCTTTCTATCTTTATATTATAGCAACGCTTCTTGCGTCGACTCGGTCGTCAGTCTTAGAGTTTTAAACTTTTTTTGAGTGTGGAGTTTGAAAGTCCCATCAATGAGCGCTTTCAAACACACGTATTATTGTTACGTTGGAAAGATGTTTCCGTCAGTTGAGTATTGTTGTTTTATAAACCCGTGAAAGCGTCCAATTTTAGTTCATCAAGTGCAATAATAATTGATTTTTGTTCAATTGTTTTCCAAAGGGTGCTTCGGATTTTATTCCATGGAACAAATAAAATGACGAGTATGGAAGAAAATCTGCACACCCTCCTCTAAAAAAAAATTTTTAAATTACCAAATATCAATGCGAATTGTGAAAGACCTATAGCTCACACTTTCTTAGGCTAAAGTTGATTGGGCTACAAAACTGCCTACTCAAAAACAAATCCGAAAAACTTAAAATAAAAAATTCTTTTCGTAAAATTTTCTCGAACTTCGATTTTTTCGAAACCGAGTTTGTGATTGGTTTGCATAGTCTTAGTTACAAAATTGAAAAAAAATTTCTCTTAGGTTTTCGAAATTTTATTTAAAAAAAATCCACATAGAAGGGCCGATTTGACATTTGGAATAGAGTGGAAACCAGTGGTAATTGCCGAATAATTTTAGGTTTGAGGTACAACAATAAAAACTAGTATCGCCTGTGGTCGAAATTCGACCAACTTGTATTTTTTTCAACTTAGTCTATGCATCCAGTGTTGGGGGTAGTGCAATAATGCGTTAATAGTTAAGCAGTGTGTGGAAATACAGCAAACTGGTCTAACTTACTTAAAATTTTCATTAAAATTTTGAATTTGATCTAAGACGTTATACTTTTTGATTGCATTTTCTTAAATTTTCTACAAACTTAGTATGGAGCTCCTTAAAAAATATATAAAAACAAGTAATGAAGGCTAAGTTCGGGTGTAACCGAACATTACATACTCAGTTGAGAGCTAAGGAGACAAAATAAGGGAAAATCACCATGTAGGAAAATGAACCTAGGGTAACCCTGGAATTTGTTTGTATGACATGGGTCTCAAGAGGAAGGTATTAAAGAGTATTTTAAAAGGGAGTGGGCCTTAGTTCTATAGGTGGACGCCTTTTCGAGATATCGCCATAAAGTTGGACCAGGGGTGACTCTAGAATATGTTTGTACGATATGGGTATCAAATGAAAGGTGTTAATGAGTATTTTAAAAGGGCGTGGGGCTTAGTTCTATAGGTGGACGCCTTTTCGAGATATCGCCATAAAGGTGGACCAGGGGTGACTCTAGAATGTGTTTGTACGATATTGGTATCAAATTAAAGGTATTAATGAGAGTTTTAAAAGGGAGTGGTGGTAGTTGTATATGTGAAGGCGTTTTCCAGATATCGACCAAAATGTGGACCAGGGTGACCCAGATATATGTAATACCTGCAAAGATTTCAAGGGTTTTTTATTTCGCCCTGCAGAACATTTTCATTTTCTTCTACTTAATATGGTAGGTGTCAAACCATTTTACAAAGTTTATTCCAAAGTTATATTTCGCGTCAATAAACCAATCTAATTACCATGTTTCATCCCTTTTTTCATATTTGGTATAGAATTATGGAATTTTTTTCATTTTTCGTAATTTTCGATATCGAAAAAGTGGGCGTGGTCATAGTCGGACCTTGTTCATTTTTTACACCAAGATAAAGTGAGTTCAGATAAGTACGTGAACTAAGTTCAGTAAAGATATGTCGATTTTTGCTCAAGTTATCGTGTTAACGGCCGAGCGTAAGGACAGACGGAAGACTGTGTATAAAAAATGGGCGTGGCTTCAATCGATTTCGCCCATTTTCACAGAAAGCAGTTAACGTTATAAAATCTATGCCCTACCAAATTTCAAAAGGATTGGTAAATTTTTGTTCGACTTATGGCATTAAAAGTATCCTAGACAAATTAAACGAAAAAGGGCGGAGCCACGCCCATTTTGAAATTTTCTTTTATTTTTGTATTTTGTTGCACCATATCATTACTGGAGTTGAATGTTGACATAATTTACTTATATACTGTAAAGATATTAAATTTTTTGTTAAAATGTTACTTTAAAAAAATTTTTTTTTAAATTGGGCGTGGTCCTTCTCCGTTTTTGCTAATTTTTATTAAGCGTACATATAGTAATAGGAGTAACGTTCCTGCCAAATTTCATCATGATATCTTCAACGACTGCCAAATTACAGCTTGCAAAAGTTTTGAATTACCTTCTTTTAAAAGTGGGCGGTGCCACGCCCAATGTCCAAAATTTTACTAATTTTCAATTCTGCGTCATAAGTTCAACTCACCTACCAAATTTCATCGCTTTATCTGTCTTTGGTAATGAATTATTGCACTTTTTCGGTTTTTCGAAATTTTCGATATCGAAAAAGTGGGCGTGGTTATAGTCCGATATCGCTCATTTTAAATAGCGATCTGAGATGAGTGCTCAGGAACCTACATACCAAATTTCATCAAGATACCTCAAGATTTACTCAAGTTATCGTGTTAACGGACGGACCGACGAACGGACGGACGGACGGACGGACATGGCTAAATCAAATTTTTTTCGATCCTGATGATTTTGATATATGGAAGTCTATATCTATCTCGATTCCTTTATACCTGTACAACCAATCGTTATGCAATCAAACTTAATATACTCTGTGAGCTCTGCTCAACTGAGTATAAAAATTAAGTGAAGTTAATAAGATATAAAAACGCAATAAGTGCACTTAGACTTTTTTCCGGGTTTTAATGTTATCATTGTTGAAATATGAAGATTCTAATGTTCGAATATTTAATGTTGGTATCCCCATTGAGATCTATGTACGTAATTAATTTATATTAAATTTGTAAACACTCAATTTCATGAATATATATGACCATATCTACCATAAAATATCGTCTGTGAACGATATAATACACCTCTCTGAAGTTGGCAAGACAACTTTTACGTGGAAAAAAATTACCTATTGGGAAAATTGCCGTGAATTTGCCGTAATTTATCCGTGAAACAAAAAAGTAAATAGAAAATACAGGGTGGCACGCCAACTTCACGTGAAGTTTAGCGTGCCACCCTCAGAAAACCACCTTAGAGACCAGCTAGGAAAATAATTCTTGCACACGAATTTGCCGTAAATTTGCCGTAGATAAGTGGCATATTATATAATTTCGAAAAAATAAAATTTAAATTTTTTTTATGGTGCACCGCCAACTTCACGTGAAGTTAGCGTGCCACTTTTCGAAAACCACCTTAGACACCAGTTAGGAAAATAATTCTTGCACGTGAATTTGCCGTAAATTTGCCGTGAATTATCCGTGAAACAAAAAAATTTGCCGCGGCCATGTTTTAGAAAATACAGGGTGGCACGCCAACTTCACGTGAAGTTAGCGTGCCACCCTCAGAAAACCACCTTAGAGGCCAGCTAGAAAAATAATTCTTGCACACGAATTTGCCGTAAATTTGCCGTAGATAAGTGGCATATTTTATAAATTCGAAAAAAAAATTTCAAATTTTTTTATGGTGCACCGCCAACTTCACGTGAAGTTAGCGTGCCACCCTCAGAAAACCACCTTAGAGGCCTGCTAGGAAAATAATTCTTGCACACGAATTTGCCGTAAATTTTGCCGTAGATAAGTGGCATATTTTATAAATTCGAAAAAAAAATTTCAAATTTTTTTTATGGTGCACCGCCAACTTCACGTGAAGTTAGCGTGCCACTCTCAGAAAACCACCTTAGTGGCCAGCTAGGAAAATAATTCTTTGCACACGAATTTGCCGTAAATTTGCCGTAGATAAGTGGCATATTTTATAAATTCGAAAAAAAAATTTCAAATTTTTTTATGGTGCACCGCCAACTTCACGTGAAGTTAGCGTGCCACCCTCAGAAAACCACCTTAGTGGCCAGCTAGGAAAATAATTCTTGAACACGAATTTGCCGTAAATTTGCCGTAGGTAAGTGGCATATTTTATAAATTCGAAAATGAAAATTCAAATTTTTTTTATGGTGCACCGCCAACTTCACGTGAAGTTAGCGTGCCACCCTCAGAAAACCACCTTAGTGGCCAGCTAGGAAAATAATTCTTGCACACGAATTTGTCGTAAATTTGCCGTAGATAAGTGGCATATTTTATAAATTCGAAAAAAAAATTCAAATTTTTTTTATGGTGCACCGCCAACTTCACGTGAAGTTAGCGTGCCACCCTCAGAAAACCACCTTAGAGGCCAGCTAGAAAAATAATTCTTGCACACGAATTTGCCGTAAATTTGCCGTAGATAAGTGGCATATTTTATAAATTGAAAAAAAAATTATTTTTTTTATGGTGCACCGCCAACTTCACGTGAAGTTAGCGTGCCACCCTCAGAAAACCACCTTAGAGGCCAGCTAGGAAAAAAATTCTTGCACACGAATTTGCCGTAAATTTGCCGTAGATAAGTGGCATATTTTATAAATTCGAAAAAAAAATTTAAAATTTTTTTTATGGTGCACCGCCAACTTCAATTGAAGTTAGCGTGCCACCCTCAGAAAACCACCTTAGTGGCCAGCTAGGAAAAAAATTCTTGCACACGAATTTGCCGTAAATTTGCCGTAGATAAGTGGCATATTTTATAAATTCGAAAAAAAAATTTCAAATTTTTTTTATGGTGCACCGCCAACTTCACGTGAAGTTAGCGTGACACCCTCAGAAAACCACCTTAGTGGCCAGCTAGGAAAATAATTCTTGCACACGAATTTGCCGTAGATAAGTGGCATATTTTATAAATTCGAGTAAAAAAAAATTCAAATTTCAAATTTTTTTTATGGTGCACCGCCAACTTTGCATGCTTACTTTTTATTTTTCCGGCAGATCCATCTCTGGTGACGTGATGCGACTTAAAATTAAAACCATGTTTAAGTTTAGAATGATTCCAAATAGCTCTGGAAATTTCATCACTCCACAGATTGGGTTGCAACACAGTCTTTACCCTCCGTCGTTTTTTTCCATTAATTAAGGTGTAATATGATATTTCGTTTAACATTTCATTAAAGATTCGTTTATTGATTGTGAATGAAAATGTCTCAAATGTCGTAAAATACAACGTAAACTAGAGAAAGACTGCGGAACAGATCTTAGAAAATGTTATCTATACTCCTCATACTTATGTATTACAAATAGGACAGCTAAGTGGATAGTTGCGGTCATGTACGTTTGTACATACATATGCATATAACCTTGCCATGTTCGCTTACTTCATGTGTGTAATTTGTTTTTTTAATCACTGCTGCTAAAAAGGAACAAAGTATGTATGTATGTAGCATTTCCTATTGCAACGGTCACAGGCAGATAGATCTGTAACAAAAGCAGTTATTTGCTTTCCTATGCAACGAACTATGTTCGACCTTCACACGTGCTCAATTGGCTTTTTCGTTTGTTTACAACAATCCGATCGTCAACACCGATAGCATATATGTAAGTAAAAAGCAAAACATTCTCACATTGAGACCTCTATTTTTGAAAGACATTTATCTATATGTATGCCAAAAGTTCGATTTCAACAATTTATCCTTCCAAAACAGAAATTTTTAAAAGATGATTTCAGACATCTTGTGGTTTACACACAAAATTTTCATATTTCGAGATTTTATGATACCTAAATAAACGGCTGATGAGATTATGAGAACGTATAAAGTATACTTAAAGAGACAAAAATGATCGCCATCGCTGTCGTCAGGCTTATTTTTATACCTTTCATGAAAATGAAATGGTATATTAATTTCGTCACGAAACCCAAAATTGTAAGTCCTTAAAGGAAAATAGATAGACCCATCATTAAGTATACCGAAATAATCAGGTTGAAGAGCTGAGTAGATTTAGCCATGTCCGTCTGTCCGTCTGTCTGTTTGTATGCAAACTAGTCCCTCAATTTTTGAGATATCTTGATAAAATTTGGTGAGCGGGTGTATTTGGGTGTCCGATTAGACATTTGTCGGAACCGGTCGGATCGGACCACTATAGCATATATCCTCCATACAACCGATTTTTCAGAAAAAGAGGATTTTTGTAATATCTTACTCAATTTAACAGATTGAAGCTTCAAACTTCACCATATACTTTCGTATATTGCACATATTGTTGCCTGAAAAAATTGATGAGATCGGTCGTATATATAGTATATATCCCCCACAACCGATTGTTCAGATAAGAAACTTTTCGTAATTACTGCTCTATTTTAAGATCTAGACGCTTCAAATTTCAACGAATGCTTACGTATATAGCATACATTGTTGTCTGAAAAAATCATACAGATCGGTGGTATATATAGTATATATATGGTGGTATATATATATATGTGTATATATAGTATATATATATTTTCGCAATTTTAGCCCCATTTTAACAGCTAGAAGCTTCAAATTTCACCGAACGCTTACGTATATGGCGTATATTGTTGTCTAAAAAATCATAGAGATCGGTTATATATATAGTATATATCTCATACAACCGATTGTTCAGATAAGAAACTTTTTTTTATTTTGTAGAATAGACAGACGGCGCCATAGTGGCTATTCCACTATGTTCGCTACCGCAGGCGTTTTTTGTGTCTGTTTAATATTTGTACAAATGTACAATACTAGACATTGGCATCAGCGTTTTTTACCCTTAACTGTTGCATCAAAAGATGAAAAGGATCGCTACTGTTTTTTATCTATTTATCTTAGCGTATGGGTGTTTGCCGCGTTACAGATGCTCCATCCTGACACACTCTTTTGAGCATAGAAACCATAGCAGGCATAATGCAGAAAATTTGCATAGCTTTCTACCTAACTCAAATACAAAAATCTTTCGTAAGTGATGCACAGGTCATCATAAAGTTCTGGTCAGATGTACATATGTAACTCATATTTTAAGCGGCATTATTGGAATGGTTTATGAGGAACATGCAAAGACTATGGCGCATAGTCATAGTCAAAATAAAATAGATTTTATATTTAGCTGCAGATTTTTTGACAGATAGCTCATAGAAAATTATATCAAAAAGCTGTAACTAAATTTAAAACCTATTTTATTTTGATTATGCGCCTATATATTTTTATAAAATATGCCACTTACCACACGGTGCACCATAAAAAAATTTGAATTTTTTTTTCGAATTTATATAATATGCCACTTATCTACGGCAAATTCGTTTGCAAGAATTATTTTCTTAGCTGGCCTCTCAGGTGGTTTTCTGAGGGTGGCACGCTAACTTCACGTGAAGTTAGCGGTGCACCATAAAAAAAATTTGAAATTTTTTTTTCGAATTTATAAACTATGCCACTTATCTACGGCAAATTCGTGTGCAAGAAATATTTTCCTAGCTGGCCTCTAAGGTGGTTTTCTGAGGGTGGCACGCTAACTTCACGTGAAGTTGGCGGTGACCATAAAAAAAATTTAAATTTTTTTTTCGAATTTATAAAATATGCCACTTATCTACGGCAAATTTACGGCAAATTTGTGTGCAAGAATTATTTTCCTAGCTCGCCTCTAAGGTGGTTTTCTGAGGGTGGCACGCTAACTTCACGTGAAGTTGGCGTGCCACCCTGTATTTTCTAAAATATGGCCACGGCAAATTTTTTTGTTTCACGGATAATTCACGGCAAATTTACGGCAAATTCACGTGCAAGAATTATTTTCCTAACTGGTGTCTAAGGTCGTTTTCGAAAAGTGGCACGCTGACTTCACGTGAAGTTGGCGGTGCACCATAAAAAAAAGTAAATTTTTTTTTCGAAGTTATAAAATATGCCACTTATCTACGGCAAATTTACGGCAAATTCGTGTGCAAGAATTATTTTCCTAGCTGGTCTCTAAGGGGTTTTCTGAGGGTGGCACGCTATCTTCCCGTGAAGTTGGCGTGCCACCCTGTATTTTCTAAAACATGGCCGCGGCAAATTTTTTTGTTTCACGGATAATTCACGGCAAATTTACGGCAAATTCACGTGCAAGAATTATTTTCCCAACTGGTATCTAAGGTGGTTTTCGAAAAGTGGCACGCTAACTTCACGTGAAGTTGGCGGTGCACCATAAAAAAAAGTTAAATTTTTTTTTCGAAATTATATAATATGCCACTTATCTACGGCAAATTTACGGCAAATTCGTGTGCAAGAATTATTTTCCTAGCTGGTCTCTAAGGTGGTTTTCTGAGGGTGGCACGCTAACTTCACGTGAAGTTGGCGTGCCACCCTGTATTTTCTAAAATATGGCCACGGCAAATTTTTTTGTTTCACGGATAAATTACGGCAAATTCAGGGCAATTTTGCCAATAGGTAATTTTTTTCCACGTAAAAGTTGTCTTGCCAACTTCAGAGAGGCATATATACTAAGATATAACAAAGCAGAATAAATTAGAAAGAAAAGAAAAACACATTGATATTATTCACGCAAACTTGATTTCATAACTTTAAGCGACATAAACAAATTAGAGTTATGGGATCTAAGGATCCGGTTAATGGGCATATAATCCAGCAAAGTTAGCCTAATAATAAATATAGTAGGTAATATACGGCCTATGCAATACGGCCGCTATGATGCCGGTTGCCTATATCAAGCAAATGAGAAACGAATATACAAATTATTTTTTTTACAAATCGTTTGGTTGAGATTTTCAATTGTTGATTTAACTTAAGCTGTTATGCCGCTATTTTTAAGCCAGCTTATTTTTTTCAAAAAGGTCATTTTTCCAAAAGCAAAATATATTACAGATTTAGACAGCCTTAAAATCAGAATTCAGCGGGGTTACATATGTTTTATTACAATGGGACCATTGGTGGCCTAAGTAGTGAGCTGGTACCATAGTGCCCAGCTCAGCCCTCGCAACCTACATATGTTGCTTTGTGTCTTAGAGCACTAACATAATGTGTCCTACAGATGGCGCTTTTTTGGGCACGAAAGTAAATTGCGATATTTGCAGAGATTGTTCGAATTTACAAAACCTTTTTCTATTAATTATAAACAAACAGAGTAATATTTGTTAACAAAAATAGGCCTATGCACTGCGGCTGATCCATACGGATCGATTCATATAACTTTTATATGATTTTACGTATGCTAAGTATGCGAAACAGCCTGTCAATTGATTGTATGGAAATTTTGTTAGCACATTAATATATAGTTAAGATTACCTATTTTTTAACTCTTTGCTATCGAACGTAACTAAACAACAGCAGTTGGTTTCCAACGGTTCATTGCCACAAAACGAATACAATACTTACCTCGTATTCGATTATCAATTTTCTATTGAACTAAGTGGATCACGCTATTATGACTGCCTATAATATTTACCATCAATTTGAGTACCTGAACGACCGACTTACATACAAACAAATATTGAACATTCGACGCCGTTTATCATTTGGGCAGTATCAGTGGAGTGTTACCCAGCACTCGATCAAATATTTGATTTAAATTTTTAGATTAAATGTGAACGTTAATGAAGTAATTCATTTTGAAAGAGTTGGCTACATTTTCATGGTTTTGTTATTCATTTCTACACACTTTTTGATCGATTTGGCGCGACAAACAGCACTCCCAATAACACCTTAAGAAAAAGATTGATAAAAAGGGCGTAAAAACTATGAGGATAGTTTTACAAACATTCACACATAAATATAAGAGCATATGGAGCAGCTCAGTTTGTTTGACTAAAATCAAATGAAATGCGAGTTTATGGACGCAATCGGGGCGAGGTGTCGGCCGCGTCTTTTCTGATAAGGTTATTTGTGAAGAAAACAAAAGGTGCAATAATGTGTGTGTGATTTGACTCCACATACTCGTATGGGGGTATGTGTTTTTTATACTCAGCGTGCTTTGCACGCAGAGTATATTAACTTTGATTGGATAACGGTTGATTGTACAGGTATAAAGGAATCGAGATAGATATAGAGTTCCATATATCAAAATCATCAGTATCGAAAAAAAAATTTGATAGAGCCATGTGCGTCCGTTAGCACGATAACTTGAGTAAATATTGACATATCTTCACCAAATTTCGTACACTAGCTTATCTGGACCCAGAACCTCATATCTTGCGAATTGCGTGCGAACGGACATGTATTTGGAGCTCGTAAATAGAATAAACATTATTAAGTGCTTGATAAGCACTAAAAATTGGGGAAACTAGCAAAGTAGCGACAGGTGATGTACCAGCATTAATAAAGTGCCTTTCTTGTGAACTTCAATTATATTTAATTTGAATAAAAAGGTTGTGAAAATATATTTTGCTTGTGCAGTTTTGTGTAACTGTTAAGCAGAAAATGGAAGAATGCGGGAAATGCTGCAAAAAAATAAGAGGGGAAACAGGTGTAAGATGTGAGGATATGTGTGGTAAGGTTTACCATAAAAGCATTGCGTGTGCATCTATCGATGATTATGGCCTTAATTGTTTGCAAGGTTGTAAACTTTTATGATTTATTTGTGATGATTGCATGACTTATGTTTCCAATGCTGATGAGGCTTTAAGGGAAATCTTGGCTATTCAGAGGTAAACAGAGTAAATTTGAAAGAGCAAAAAAGCGAAATTGAAAAAATGTTGAGTGAGCATAAAAGGGAAATAAGCGCTTCCATAACTCACAACGAAAGAGAGATGAAAATAATAGTAGAAAAAATCTATAAGGTGAACTCAGAAAAAGTAGAGTTAATGAAAAAAATAGAATGCTTGTGCTTGGAAAATAAGAATAAACTAAGTAAAGTTAGTATACCGAATGAGGTGTTCACTAAGCAAAAGGATGAGATTATTAATGAAGTTAAAAAGGTTGCTAATATCCTTAATGAGGCGTTTAATAAACAGAAAGAGGAAATTATAAAAGAGGTTAAGAAGGCTGCTAATCAGAATAAAGGTTTTGACGGTGTAAATGTTTCTACATATGCCACTGTTACAAAAGGCATCCCTCCAATTGTTATTAAGCCCAAAGTGAAAAAGCCATTGAAAAAACAAAAACGGATTTAAACAAAATAGATCCATCCCATTTAAATATAGGAAGGGTGCAAAACAAAAATAATGGCACGATAATTATAAGCGCTAATACAGCAGGCGACAAGGACAAAATTAGAGATACGCTAACAGAAAAGTTGGAAAATGTGTATAATATAGCTGAGCCAAAAGTGTATTTTCCTAGAGTTGTGGTAGCTAATATTAGTGCAGTGCATACCGAGAGCGAAATAGTTAGCGGCTCCTTGCGCAGAATGACACACTGGAGGAAGCTAAATTGAAATGTATTACAATTAAACGCGCTAAGAAAGAAAATAGAGGACAACATATTAATGCAGTTATAGAAATAGAGCATAAATATTGTAACGAATATTAGCAACACTAAGGGGTACTGTCATCTCTATGCTGATGCTAAGCAGTGACGTGTATGCACATCAATAATTCAATCATTATGTCAACACATATGTACGTACACGCAGCGGAGAAGCAACGCACAAACACACGCGCATGAGCTGTGAGAGAAGCTATAATAATTGTGCATCTGTAGTTATAGCTGAGAAACTTATAGCAGATAACCCACTAGTAGATTCTAGAACAGAACCGCCTAGAAATGTCAACGAGGAAACCAAACACTATAAAAGGCATCAACAGTTGAGGCGCGACAATCAGTTGGATTTAAGACGCTATCTAGCGAGCAATAGCAGCATTATTTTGAAAATCGGTTTCATTTAAGCAAGCTATTGGTTGTGAAGTATCAGTGTTATTGTAACATACTTTAATAAAGGCCACCGTGGTGTGATGGTAGCGTGCTCCGCCTATCACACCGTATGCCCTGGGTTCAACTCCCGGGCAAAGCAACATCAAAATTTTAGAAATAAGATTTTTCAATTAGAAGAAAATTTTTCTAAGCGTGGTCGCCCCTCGGCAGTGTCTGGCAAGCGCTCCGATTGTATTTCTGCCATGAAAAGCTCTCAGTGAAAACTCATCTGCCTTGCAGATGCCGTTCGGAGTCGGCATAAAACATGTAGGTCCCGTCCGGCCAATTTGTAGGGAAAAATCAAGAGGAGCACGACACAAATTGGAAGAGAAGCTCGGCCTTAGATCTCTTCGGAGGTTATCGCGCCTTACATTTATTTTTTTTCTTTTTTTTTAATAAAGGCGATTTCGCATTATTAAATATTGAAGTTATTTATTCAACAGTTTAGCGATACGAACGTTAGTAGAAGGTTGCGAATAATCGGCTTTGCAGCAAATTCGTTACAATATTATGACGCCATCCTGAGACATAAGAAAATTAATGTTGGATGGGATCGCTGCCCAGTTAACGACGGTCAAACTGTAAAAAGGTGCTAAAAATGTTTAGGGTTTAACCACATAGCTGCCAATTGCACTCTGAAATAGAAATGTAGTAAATGTCTGGGAGAACATGGGGTAGAAAACTGCAAGGAGAGCATACCCATTAATAAATGTGGTAATTGCGTAGATGCCAGTAATCAGTTAGGTTTTAAGCTCAATATAGACCATAACATAATGAGTCATGACTGCCTAGTTTATCAAAGGAAGCTTAAACTGGAAAAACAAGGAGTTGGGGTTTAGCAACCAAGACGTACAACCCAGTAATAAAAGTTTTTGATTTGAAATGTGTTTACTTGAATATTTGTAGTTTGTTAGCAAATAAAGCAGAGCTCGAAAAAATGATAGAAGAAGTGGATCGGGGCATTGTTTTATGTTCAGAAACACGTATAACTTCAGATATTCTTGATTCTGAAATTAATATTGCACCGTACACATTAATTCGCTGCGACTCTCATAGTAGACATACGGGAGGGGTAGTTTTATTATTGAAAAAGGAGCAAGTACAAAGTCAATTAATTGATAGAAATGTATGGCGTGCTGTAGTGGCAAATAGGTGTGTTGTACCATTCCCCAAGTTCTAGCGACAGTGAAGTTTTAAATCACGTAGAGAGCATTTTATCAGAAGTATTAGAATCAGGTACCAAATCCCTTCTAGTTGGAGATTTCAATATAAACTTAAATATTAACTCTTCGAGTAGCTACAAACTGAATGAAATTTGTGCACGTAGCGCAATGAAACAAAAAATAAATTTCAATACAAGAGTTGCGGGAACTTCTCAAACAAAAATAGATTTATTGTATGCAAACGCTGATAACTGGCTTATGTAAATCTTGAAGACCACAGAATATCCGATCACGAAACTTTTTCATTTGCTATTAAAGTAATTCAAACCCGTTACGAAGAGTCATTTCTTCAACATCCTGGAGAATTGTTCTGCCGATAACTTGACGACTCTACTGAGGAATTGCGATCTCAGTTTAATAAGAAGCATGAATGTCAACGACATGGTCAACTATATAAATACTTGTTTACTAGATTGTATGGGAGTACTAACGTTTGAAAAAAAACAGTACGGTAAAGTTAAGAAATAAATGGTATGACAGAATTAAATAAACTAAAATACCGGTTCCACTCACAAGCTAGAGCAACGGGTGACTATACCGAATATAACATGGTCGCGAAGTACTACAAAAAACTAATCAAATTTAAAAAGATTAAATACATGGAGAATAATATTGATATCAATAGTTCAGATAGCAAGCTAAAGTGGAAGCATCTTGAGCATGCTTTAAACTTAAGGGGGCCACAAGAAAACATCTTGACGGTGATCAAAAAAGGTGGGACATATGATACACCTCGCGATATTGCTGAAGCATTGAACTCCTTCTTTATAGATAGCATTTTTGATATAAACAAGGAAATTGAAGTTGTTCAGAGTCAGAACGACCTCCAATTTACAGCTAGGTCTGTTTAAAATGCAAAGAATTTACGGTTGAGGATGTTATACTTATAGCAGAAAGGTTCAAAAATAAAACTGGGGGGATAAATTTACTTTCAGAAGGCGTTATTAAAGATTCGGTATCGTACATGGGTTTCTTCTATGCAACCGCTATAAACAAATACATGACTACTGGAATAGTGCCAGACATGTGGAAAATTTCGACAATAGTACCAATTAGGAAAGTAAAAGATTCAGTAATGGCAGAACTCGAAGAAAAATAACGGATTTTCCCTATAGCAGGAAATATTTCTAGGAAAAATGGACGAGATCGGTTAAAGACCACGCCCACGTTTATATAAAAGATTTTTGAAAGGGTCGTAGACGAAAATAATAAGCTATATCTTAGCGAAAAATTGCTTTGTGTCAATAGAATTTTACTTTCTAAATTGAATTATAACATAAAAGTGAAAAACACTAACATTTTTGAAAATGGGTGTGGCGCCGCCCTTTTTATGACTGAACAATTTTCTATGATTCGGGAGCCATAACTCGAAGAGAAATTAACGGATCGTAATGAAATTGTGTACACATATTTTCCTTATAGCAGAAAATACTTTTAGTAAAAATGGACGGGATCGGTTAAAGACCACGGCAACTTAGATATAAAACAAGTTTAAAAGGGTCGTAGACTAGAATAATAAACTATAACTCAGCAAAAAATAGTTTTGAATCAATGATAATTTTCTTATCAAGTTTTATCGTAAGAGGAAATGGGAAGACATTTTTTTTAACGGGCGGTACCACGTGTTATGCAGAGAAGTAATTTATATGAAATGAAATGTACAATTGAAGCTCACGCTGAGTATATAATGTTCGGTTACACCCGAGCTTAGACACCTTTACTTGTTTTTTTACATAGTTCGAATCGTACCAAATCTATGCCATGAAAATCGTCACATTTGAGAATATATTTTTTTCGAAAGTTTAACTTGCATTTGCCTGTGAACATATTTACTTATGTTGTACTTTTATTTACACAATACCAAACCACTTTAATTAGTTGGGTAAAGTTTAGTGATTAAGCTGGCAAATGTGCGAATTCTTATCACCGTGTCAATATGTATACATACGAACACATAGACATAGTATATGACTTTAGATATGATAATTGACTTACAGCTTTGTGCATAAATATAGAAATGAATATTGGATTTCAAAATGAGAGCATTAAGCAGTGTGCAATAAGTATTGCCCGCCTAGAAACACAACGGAGAAACGTGCGTAAAGCTAGCAGACCCAAGTGCCCAAAAATAAGTTTAAGTTGTTTGAGAATTAAGTGCATTTTAGGTGCTATTTAGGGCCACAAAAGATAATTTGCGTGCTCATTTGCTTTTCGATATTCGCAAAAAAGTGTGGGTCTGCTAGCTTTACGTAAAGATTACATTTCTTAGGGTGCTCCTCCCATAGCGCCCGCTTGTGTTTGTCCGCAAGCTGTCTGCTGCGCGGGTTAAGTGCCTGCTTTGGGGATCGCTATGGGTTTTGCTGTCTCCCAAGGTCTCACTCTCTTGATAAAGTTGCGGCCTCCGCTGCAAATTTTGACTTGACAGGATGACCGGAATTCTTTTAAGGGAATAGAGCGTGGGAGGAAAGCGAGCTGACTCAAAATGCGCGCTCCCTTTTGAAGGATATCTGTCGGGATCGAGAGGGCAGCAAAAACATTGTATGTGTATGCTTTATATTCGTCACACTTTCCGTTTTTGAAGCTAATGAAAGTGCCGCGCTCAGATGTGATGAGTTCGGCTCATCGCTCAATCGGCAAGAAGTATTGGTAGGTGTTCGGATGCCAATGCTATCATCGACTGTCAGTTGCCGCAGTTTACAAGCCCTGTGTTTACGATAATCATGACTTTGTGTTTCAAGGGCTTATGTAGCACAGCATTTCCAAGGGGTTTCCAGCGCAATTTCTAGCTTAACCAATCCAATTGTCAACCTTACCCACCAGTGTTGAATCCTGTTTCCAGATATTCCTTGGCGCTCCAGGACACTGGTTCTAAGACCAATGTCAGGATCAAATAGATTATATTGCGAGTAAGCGTCCATTTCCTCTTTTCTATGGACGTTGTAGCGTTGTTGTTGTTGTTGTTGTAGCGACAAGGTTGCTCCCCGAAGGCTTTGGGGAGTGTTATCGATGTAATGGTCCTTTGCCAGATAAAGATCCGGTACGCTCCGGTACCACAGCACCATTAAGGTGCTAGCCCGACCATTTCGGGAACGATTTATGTGACCACATCAAACCTTAAGGCCATTCTCTCCCTCCCCACCCCAAGTTCCAGAGCCTCGTCTGTTAGTGAAACAGGATTCGCCGCGGATAGGTGAGGTTGACAATTGGTTTTGGAGAAGCTATATATTGCGCTGGCAACCTGAAGGGTTGCGCTATACAGCCCCTTGAATCTGGTATTTTAGTCGCCTCTTACGACAGGCATACCTACCGCGGGAATATTCCTAACCCGCTGGGCTGACGTTGCAGCGTTTAACTGTAGTATTCGGAAGTGCAACGTGGAAGACGTCGTCACTCTGGGGGTGAGAGAAGGGTGATGCACCTTGGGGTATAAAGCTAGGTCGCGTGTGCTGTTGTGACCATGGGACACGGTATCCCTGGGAGAGTGCTAGGGGTCCCTATGTAATTGGGCGCGCGGCTTTGTAACACAGCGCGACTTAAACAGCCATCATAGGATAACGAAGACAGGAACTGCATTGGGCAGATGTCGCAAGAAAAGTTTGTGAATCCTGGGGCGGGAACAGCAAGTGCCAAATTGAAAAATGACGGACTCGATGAGTGTTGGGATCTAGCCCAGAGTATACCGTCGATGCAACCATCCTTTCCACATTACACCACACTGATACTGATATGAATGTGACCGTCTACAATAAACTCGTAATAAACACAAGCAGGTCCTTGATGAACTCCACAAACAGACGTCAGACCTTTATGCCAGGAATTTCCCGGTGAATCCATACTCAGGGAACAGTAACCAAAACTTGCGGAGGAGGAACGCATACTCCCCAGGGAAACGCGAGTCACTCTGGCACAACTTCGTTCTGGATACTTTAACAAGCTAAACTCTTACATATACAGAATCAACCCCGGCATACAAAATGTATACCCCACTTCAATGTGTCCCCACATGACACCAACCATCTCTTTAATTGTAATGTGGAACCAACGCTTCTAACACCCCTTTCATTATGGTCCACACCTGTTCAAACAGCAAGTTTCCTTGGACTCTCGTTAGAGGATATTGATGACAATTTGTGATCGGTCGCACCTATTAGGTGGGGCGAAGCATTGCTACAACAACAACAACCCTTCTGGTGGTGAAGGTAGCTTAGATATGTAGAAATTAAACAAAAGTGGGGATAGGACATGCCCTGTGGCACCCCCTGTTTAATTCTTCTTGGTTTTGATGTTTCATTTCTAAATTGCACCGATGCCTGCCGACCACCCAGATAATTTGCGGTCCACCTTTTAAGACATGGGGGAAGGGTAGACCCTTCCAGGTCTTGCAGTAACGTGCCGTGGTTGACCGTATCAAACGTCTTGGCTACTGGCGATATGAGAGATATCGGGCGATATGACTCTCTCTCATCCCTGCGGTCGAATTCGGGATCAAACATATGATATCGCACAGTGGTGTATGATAAACATGAGACCGCCTCCATTGCCATAAAAGATTTATAGAAGTTACGTGGACGTCTGTGTTTGGGATCTAGCCCAGAACAACCTGTCCGATCAACCATCCCTTCCACGAGACACACTGACAAGAGTACGACCGTCCTAAAGATTCTTTTCCGGCAGATGCAGCAAAACCATTTCTCAGGACCGGGGTCAGGAGACGGACCCGGATTGGGTTCGATACCTTCCCGGGCAAGAGAGTAAGGAGCAGTCCCGCTGCAAGGAGCTGCTGGGAGGATGACAATTTCCCGACAAAATCCCGAGTCGCTCCGGTACATGGAACCGACGGCCTTGGGATGCGCAAATCCCTCAATAAAATCAATTTTGAACATACATTTTTGGGAACATACAAGGTAGTAAGACCCAGAAGGTCCACGTGTTGAAATCGGCAGCACGCCAACGGCAAATAAAACCTCACATATACTGAATGAGTCCGTAGTGTTACCAGAAGTTTGTTTTGACGACCAAATTGGATTAAATAAATAAATAAATTTTAGGCGTTATAACCTCCGAAGGGATTTTAGGCCGAGCTTTTCTTCCAATTTGCGTCGTCCTCCTTTTAATTTTTCCTATAAATTGGCGGCTATAAATTTTCTTCTAATTGAAAAAACTTGTTTCTAATATTTTGATGTTGCTCTTGCCGGGGCGTGAACCCAGGATATACGGTGTGGATGACGGAGCACGCTACCATCACGGCGGCCGCTCTGCTTAGTGTAATAATTTTAATTATCAGACTCAGATTGTACAGAAAGAAACGAAAAACCACCTTTTTAGTCCCTTTATATGCTTTGCATCATATAGCCTCCGGCAAATATCCGGAGTCGAAATCAGCAAGTTTTCCTAAATTCAAGACTGATGAATACTGTAAGGTACGCGATTTTCAGCTCCAATTCTGCCCTATTTGCAGTGTCTTTACATTTCCAACCATATAATGTTTAAAATAAACACTTACCACTTCGACAAATTTGAAACAGATGCAAAAATTTTACGGTGCTTACCTTGACTTGCTAATGAAATCTGTGGTTGCATGAACAACATCGCCAAAATTCCCAATGTAATGAAATGTAGCAGCTGTTTCTGGTGCTGATGCTGGAACCTTGTTTGTTTCCATTTGCGTGACCACACGCCCTCAGACAGACGTTCATACATTTTTTTAGCACAATAACAAAAAGAAATACTTAACAACCGACTCTCGTGGTGCACAATCGATTTTACGTCCCGCTGACTCCTGACACAACTACAATATGAATATGAATCTTCTTTTCTGATTATTCCTTTTGATGTATTTGTTTTTGTTTTTGCAATATATGAAATCTCAAAAAATTTAAAACATTTGCATTATATCGCGACCGTGGCCTTAAAAATCATACATATTTTATTTTTTAGCTTTTCGCACTTTTTCACTATGGCAAATTCACTTTGATTCTGCAGACACTGGAATTGGGGTGGGTAGGAGAAATGCGTATACGAAGAAATTTGTATTTTCATACATGAAAAGTGCAATTCACGGATTTGCTCATTTTTATCAATGAATGAATTACCGGCTTTTTATCACACACACAAAAAATTTTACTATTATTAAACAATTCACATTTGCTGTCGAATTATTGTTGTATTTATTCGCGATTCGAATAAACAAAACGCTCTTAAATGCGAAACAACAACAAATTTCGAACTGATAAACAAAACGCGCTTACATGTTTGTCTCACTCCCTCCAATACCCGGCGATATCCAAACTTACGCTTGTGTTGCTCTTTTAACAATTTGCTTAAACAAAAATTTTGCAGACAATTGAAAAAAAATTTGTTTTTAAATATTTGCACTTTTCACTTATGCTTTTTGCCTTTTCAGATAAGCCATTCACCTCACATATGGTATTCGATAATTTTTGGAATATTTTGCGATCTTTAAAAAACGCGAGCACTGTAACTTTTTATTCAAAAACCACTTAATATCTTTACAAAATAAATGAACACAAAACTTAAAGCGGCGTAAAACTTCCGCTGTTAGAACCACACGCCATCTTCGAACTGTCAGACTGAATTTTCTCGTTGTATTGTTGCCGGACTATTAAAACTCATGTAATGTGTGTTTGCGCCATCTTTCGGGTAGTAGCGAAAATAAATCATCACAAATGGCATCAGCATCAGCACCAGTTTTATAACAGAGCTCTTGTATTTACATAGGCAATATAACAGAGCTCTTGTATTTACATAGCCAATAATGTTAAAGTTCCTCGCTGTGTGGCAGCACTGCGTTTTCGAACTGTCAAAGGAAAAAATAAATATAAAAATAAAATATAAAAATTCGCAGACGCGCGTTTCTGGCCGATTTAAAGATTTACGCCAGCAACAACAGCACAACAGCTAGGCGTTGGCATTGCTGCTACTGGATGTGAGCTACGCACATTTGGAAATAGTGCCAATGTATGTTATGTTGTGTGTTGCGCCATCTTTGGGATTAGTAGCGAAAAGAGTGGTATAATTTTTTAGCAATGTTGAATTAGGCCGTCGTTTGAGCATACGTTTAAACTACAGCTAAGGCAGATTGAACTAAGAGCGCAATGGTCACATAGCATACGAAAGCCAAAAAGGCATTTCGTTGCCATAACGGCACTGTCAATTCATCAAAGCAAAGCAACGCCAAAAAGCGTTCAAGGAAAATACAAATATTCCAAATATTAATACCTCAGTATTGCTTACAAGATGGGGAAAATAAAAAAAATACAGAGCGTTTTCTTGTGATCAGCTGGATACCGCGCGGATGACATTTATATCATGGGCCTTAAGGGCCATAACCAGATAAAAACAGCTGATCGAACCAACCTTATGGAAATCAATGTAATCGATTATGGTGCCATACCATACGCTAAAGCCATAAACCTACCATTGCCAACCATTGCCCTGACAAAAATCGTGTGACCAAAAACGCACAC
>JARSSU010029393.1:0-10170 GCA_029619165.1 Eurosta solidaginis
ATTTCAATGTTACCAGTTAACAGCAGAAAATTCTCTGTCAACAGTTTCAGCTGGTGTATAAATTCTCTGGATTTTCTCTTAATATGATTTCTTTGTGGGAATATAGGTATTTAGTAGGATTAATTAAATTTAAATTTTATTACTTGTAGCAATATATTTGCTTGTTTTATGATTTAATATGAATTTGAACTTAATTGATATAATAATAGCAATATATTTGCTTGTTTTATGTTGATGCAAATTGCAGAAATTTTGCTTATTTCTTTACAAACAAAAACCTATTCATATACCCAAAATATGCCCTTTCATGAAATGTATGTAAATTAATCATACATTTATGAATTATCCCATCCCTTTTTGTTAATAAATTAAAATGTTAGGAAAATGTATGCAAATTGAAATATGCATGCAAATAGTGTTTTGCCGACGGCATTTGCACACTTGGAATTTCTGTGCACACGAAATCCATTGCATATTTATAAAACGTTAATTTGCATAAAATGTATGCATATTAACCATGAAGTATGAATTATTAATAAATTGAAAAATTGAAATAAATAAAATATTTGATAACAATTGAATAAATAAAAAAATATTTAGTTATTATTTGGACTATGGGTGGGAGGGGAGGTACCTATAAAGAAATTTCCTAAAGCATTTTATATGTGTTATTCAGTACAATGATGTAAGTACCTATGTACTTGAATATTTTCAAAGGCAGGTTTGATAAGCCAAGTCAAACTTAAATACATTTGACCTGCCTCAAATCAACCCTTAAATATGTAAATAAGACCAACAATACACAAAAGACATGTGCCTGTTGATCAGATGTTGAGCATTGTATCATTGAATATATATGTATGAAAATACAAACCAAAGCAAAAAAGTACAAATGTACATACATATATACATATTCAATAATACTCCAATTAAAGGCAGACATGTATAAAAAGCTTGGTCGCTTTGATGCTGTGGCAGTGTCTTAAGTTATTAATAAAACAACTTGTCGCTTTCCGCGTTATGAAGCGACCAAATCAATTATGGCAATCCGCGTATACGGCCATGGATATGTAAATATCAATGCTCGTAGCAATTAGCCGACGAAATACAATAGGCACGAGCCAAATTATGTGTCGTCGGTGGTTAAAAGTGTTGCCGTTTATACCTTTAATAACTCACAGCTAAAAGGGGAATTTATTATAAAATTAAAATAAACGAATTTATTGCTCTTTTGCGAAATAATGTTATATTTCTTCGCAAAATTACTTTAATTTATTTCGCCGCTCCCATATATTAATTTTTATCTATGAAAATAATGTAAAATTCTTACTTTGTACTGACATGTGATAAACAAGTCAGCATATACAGTATGACGTCACAGTGCGAATTCGGGCCAGAAACGGGTAAAACACCACTCTTATGTTACAACTGCAACACAGTTGCTGCAAATTTGGCTGCGTGACTGCGCGAACAATTTTTCGGCAGAATATGATAGGGGGTTTCAAATAGCAAATAAAAATGTCCATAAGCTGTGACAACTCGGCAATTCAGGATATGAGAAAATTATTTGCAATAATTTATATGAACAATGGATGGAAATTTTTAGATTATATTGCTAATATGTTAGTGGACATTTACTAGGCAATATCTGTGCATGTTTATTTGCATTTTTTACTACCATATTAGTACTTTCATACAGGCTTATAAATAGTTTGGTATTATTTCATAGGAAAAGTGCGGGGTTATGAAAGTAGTTATGCTCGTCATAATGAATACCCCCAATATGCATCGAAGTTGGAATTTATAAAATCGCAAAAATTTGTCTTCTGACGATTTTATCAAATGCCATGTTGCCGAATTGCAAAATGCTATGTTGCCGAATTCTATCACCAATTCGGACAACTTAAGAAGAAGCATTTATGAATGAAAAATCAAGAGGAAGCTAGTTTTCAGGATTTTGCGATTTACATACAAAACATGAGCATACATATGTACATATGTATGTGTGCTTGTGCGTATGGTTGGATGGTTGAAGTGAATTTTGTTTTGTTTGTCAACATGCGAATATAAAAATATTTCTTAGCTTACATATGAACATAGATTTGTACATATGCTTGTGCGTAAGAATAGTTTTTGTAGGAAGTGGTTGATTGAAACAGTTTGTCTTTTATTTGAACATGTGAATGTACAAACATTTGTTAGCTTATGCATGGATATATTGGTATCAATGAAGTGGGTGGGAAATGGGGGTGTAGGCTGATCTTTAGTTTAGGAATATATGTGTGTACATATATACCAATCTAGGTTTGTTTATACCCACTCACCATTTAGGTGATTAAATTTTCAATTTCCCTACATATCAATATAATTTGATTACTCTTTCTGACAAAATAATGAGTTACCATACAATTGAACAAAAGAAATAATCAAATATGAATACTTTAGATGATCAAACACTGAATATATTTTTTCAACCACATTTTGGAATCATATTTGAATCAAATGTGTTTACTTTAGGAGATCAAAAATTTATAATAATTTTTAATTCAGCTTTCTGAATCTTTTTTGACTATATTTGTTGACTGAATAATGTATTTTATACTTGTCAAAATATTTCTTTACATCGGAGCTGCTCAACCCCTATACACTTGTAGCACTTTTGTTTTTGTTTTGCCCTGAATCATAGGCACAGATTCAAATTCACACTTTGAATATAAAAAAAAACAAGTAAGGACAGGACTGTCTTCGTCTGTGCCGAAGACTTCAACCTTCCAACCATCATAATTTATTTACAAAAAATTGCCATAATTGATTGGTCGCTTCATAACGCGGAAAGCGACAAGTTGTTTTATTAATAACTTAAGACACTGCCACAGCATCAAAGCGACCAAGCTTTTTATACATGTCTGCCTTTAATTGGAGTATTATTGAATATGTATATATGTATGTACATTTGTACTTTTTTGCTTTGGTTTGTATTTTCATACATATATATTCAATGATACAATGCTCAACATCTGATCAACAGGCACATGTCTTTTCTGTATTGTTGGTCTTATTTACATATTTAAGGGTTGATTTGAGGCAGGTCAAATGTATTTAAGTTTGACTTGGCTTATCAAACCTGCCTTTGAAAATATTCAAGTACATAGGTACTTACATCATTGTACTGAATAACACATATAAAATGCTTTAGGAAATTTCTTTATAGGTACCTCCCCTCCCACCCATAGTCCAAATAATAACTAAATATTTTTTTATTTATTCAATTGTTATCAAATATTTTATTTATTTCAATTTTTCAATTTATTAATAATTCATACTTCATGGTTAATATGCATACATTTTATGCAAATTAACGTTTTATAAATATGCAATGGATTTCGTGTGCACAGAAATTCCAAGTGTGCAAATGCCGTCGGCAAAACACTATTTGCATGCATATTTCAATTTGCATACATTTTCCTAACATTTTAATTTATTAACAAAAAGGGATGGGATAATTCATAAATGTATGATTAATTTACATACATTTCATGAAAGGGCATATTTTGGGTATATGAATAGGTTTTTGTTTGTAAAGAAATAAGCAAAATTTCTGCAATTTGCATCAACATAAAACAAGCAAATATATTGCTATTATTATATCAATTAAGTTCAAATTCATATTAAATCATAAAACAAGCAAATATATTGCTACAAGTAATAAAATTTAAATTTAATTAATCCTACTAAATACCTATATTCCCACAAAGAAATCATATTAAGAGAAAATCCAGAGAATTTATACACCAGCTGAAACTGTTGACAGAGAATTTTCTGCTGTTAACTGGTTAACATTGAAATTGGATTGTGTGTGGTGAAGTGCAAGACGTGTTCACATGCAAAAAAGTTGGAATCTAGCAAAAACGCCTTCTCATTGTGTTTAAATTCTCTGGTTTAAATTCTCTGTCGCTAGATATCTTCTTAGTCGTAACTGCTGATCAACTCAAATCAAACTGAATTACTTCTTACTCGCCTGCACCGCTTTTATAGTTTACGCTGCATACTTCTAGGCTCTTCGATTCCAGAAGTTACTAGTTGTTTCGGCTACAAAATCGCCAGCCACAACTACGTGCACAAATTATTGCCCTCTCTTGTGACCACTGAGATAAGATATATGCATGTGTTTGTGCATTGCCGCTCCGCTGCTCGTATACGTACATATGTGTAGACGCAATTATTTATTCGTTTATGTAAACACATAAAGATTGAATTATTGATGTGAATGTTTGTAGTTTACAGTCTCTCGCGCGCACATAGCCGTATAAGTAAATGCATCTGTGTGTGACATCTCTCTGGGCTGCCTTATATATGTGTATACTTGATTTGATTATTAACGTAAATACTGCTTGGCATGGCCTTAGCATCGCCTTAGTGATGGGATAACTTAGGGGTGGTAATATCCGTGACAATATAAAGTTCTGCAAAGAATAGGCTATTTTGCAACAAATTGTTTAATAAAAAAATTAACTTGAAGAATCAAGCGATGTGAGCCTCTTCAGAATTCAATTACGAAAATTTCTGTGTAAACATTGTTGCAATCGGTTGATTTTTCGAACCTGTAAGTGCTTTTGAATGAAATTAGTGCTTAATCCCCAATGTGCGGCGTAGGCCGCTGTTCTTACGTTAAAATGCTTGATTTTTCTATTTAAAAAAATAATATTTAGGAAATTTTTTATTTGTATGTATTTAAGGAAATCAACGTTTTGGCCATTTCGGAAAGATCCGGGGTTTTTACCTCAAAAACTCGCAGATCGTTCAAAAATTTTCAGGAGTAGCTCTTTGCGGAGAGATTATCCCCCATTCACTGACTCCAGGGAGGCTTCGAACCTAACCCCGGTCTTTGGAATTGGTACTGCTAAGTCTGCTGAAAAGAAATAGAGATACATAAAATGGTCACACTTTTGTCTGTATATCTCGTGCAAAGCGTAGTTTCACCTGCGGTTAACTCCTAATAATCGTAGCGAACAAAATTTCTTTAAATCATTTGTGGCTCTTTGGTGGTCACGCACAAAGGCGACTTCCTGTTGCTATTAATGGTCTATTAATACTCATGACACTCGTGGCATAGGGCGCATCCAGTTTTTTCAAGCTAAAATTCCCGATGATTAAGAGCTACAATGCCCGATGTGCGAACAGAAGCAATCCCGACCACCAGTCGCTACCACGCCTCCTGACCCTCACACCATATGCCAGCACAGAAGATATAGGAATGCGACTTCGAACTCATATGTACCTTCGTCGACGTCACTTTCGTAGAAGCTCTAGGTGTAGTTCCGAAGGCTTTCTAACGGATGTTTTTGTCGCGCTATGCTGCCGAGCTCCACCAGAGAAACACCTTGAAACGTTAGGGAGTGACTATTCGGCCAAGGATGCCGCCCTCGAAATCATAAGCAATCTAAGTGGATGTCATTGCGTAACTCATGGGTGAAAATCGTATAATCCTCGGTGCATCTACATAATTAAAATTTTACAAGGACCCTGAACAAAATTTTTAAAATATAGACCAAAGTTCGCAGACGTTTGTGTTCACAACATTGATTTCAATAGCTTCGTTCAATCAAAACGATATTTTAAAATGAAAATCGACCGATTTTAAGTTGAAAGATGTTAACTATTGTTTTCCGGCCTTATGATATGAGAGCTCATTATGGATGACCGCGTAGCTTCAGTTTTCAGACTAGTTCGACTGTCCACTACGTTAGGGTAGTAGCACACACAGTCATTAGTTCGACTGTCTTGGGAACGCTTTCGCTTCACCACTTTGAGGGTTCTTGCGAAGGACAAAGCCTCACCTGGTAAATATATGTGCCTACGTATTCACATTTGTAAAAGAAGCCGTAACGCGTAGGTTATCTTTAAACTTGGTTGGTAGGCTATAAGGAATGTGATTCAATCCAAGAGATTGAAAAGGAACGCCAACTTTAGGAAATGTCAAACCGGGAGACTTGGGTGTTGAAGGATGAAGTGTGAAAATCAAAATTAACATTTCAGACGCTATTGTGCAGCTTCGGCACCTTTTTTGGGTTATTTGCTTTTTTTAACAACTTGAGGACAATTTGAGAACATGTTCGCCTTGGGTCATGTTATTTGAATTCATTGTTCATTGTTATTATTTTTTTTAAATATGCAAAGTGAGCATAAAAATTTATTATAAAACTTGTCTTTTAGTGTTTTGTTTTAATAACTTGGTGAATTAGGCGATGCAAAGTCCCTGTTAAGCTGACATCGAAAGCGCCTGTTTTTTTAAATAACTTTTGAACAGTTAGAAAGAGTTAAATTTCGCAATTAGTTTCTTATAAGTGGTAGTGATGCGCATCCGTTGATACCACTTTCGACCATATCCCTCCAATTTTCGACATGAACAATAAATGGCCTAGACAGTCTTAAATGAGTAGAAAATATAGTACTGCGCCGGACGCCGCCGCCACCGCGCCGATATTTTTGACATTCGTCGGCGGCGTGCGAAAAACGACTTAAATCGGCGGCGGCGTACATATAGCTCTAACATAACTATATATATGAATTTGTACATAGTGTTACCGGAATTTGTTTGACGACCAAGCAGAAAACCCCCAATCAGGCACCAGGACTTATGTTATGTTTCTTCCTGCAGCTCGCACTTCCTACATCTAACAGACGAGGAATAACTTATAAGCATGTGACACCAGAAGGCAGTGTTCAATTAGAATGCCCATCGTGGGCCTTAAGTCTTGTATCCTTAGAGATATGAGCAAATTCGTAAATCTTACGTCGTATTATTTGCACATGATCTTAGCAATTTTGCAGCCCCCGCTTCTGTCCACGCCTTTCTGATTGATATATCATATGCAACCCCTGTCTCCTTCTGATTACTCCCAAATGGATTGGGGCGGGGCCTCTACCGTCGATTCAGCGAATGCTGCTGTACCCTCCTTTGCCAACTCATCGGCCGTTTCGTTATATTCTATGCGCTTATGACTGTGAACTAAGTATAGATGTATGATCCGGCCTGCGCGAAGTCTCTCCAATATTTCATTGTATTCCAGGACACCTCTTAATGAAGTTATTGCCGTCTGACTACAAATATATTTATTGACGAAACTGCATCTTAAGCGCGCTACCTCCAGAATTTCTGTTGTTTTCTTCACAGCTACAATTTCTGCTCGAAAGACACTGCATTGATCTGGCTGCTTTAAGGATGCACTTATTTCTGGAACGAAACAGGAAACAGCAGACCCAACCCCTTCCGTAAATAATTGTGAAAAATTAGAATATTTGACTTTTGGCTGACCGCAAATTTTGTGGATAGAAAGTGTCCTCATAACTGGGCGAAAGGAGACATATTGCGCGAAATGGCTTTCTTTCGCTTCCAAGATGTTTTATAATCTGCATGAAATTGTCTTCGGGGTCTTTTTGATGGCCGTCTTATTTCTGTTTACTAAACTGCCAATTGATAGTTGATCAGCCCGTCGAACATGTAGGTATTCTAGAAAGCCGACCCAGCTGAAATGGACATATCGAGAACCATCGAACGCAAGTTAACCCAGTTAACTATATCTGTACTGATAGGGAGACAGTTGGTGAACTGCCAGGAGTTTTCTTTCTAATATGATAGTAATACACTTTTAATTTCATAATCTGCCGACCTTATGGCTGCGCCTGTGGGATCTATCAGCCTTGAACGCTGTGCCCTTTGTGCACTCATATAACACAGCTGCAATGATAAGAAGTCGAAAACAAGGTGCTAGACCTGACACAGGAGCGATTTGCTGATCATGTAAGAGATCAGGAGTTGGGGGACTTGCCCCACATATTTGTCATCAGTTTTGGATGGAGGGGGAGGAAGGCCACTGCACTGTTGAGCGGAGTTTATTGAATGAAGCAAATAAAAATATGGGTTTAGCAGTGTTTTTTTTTATACCCAGCTGTACTTGTACACAGGGTATTATAACTTTGATTAGATAATGGTTGGTTGTACAGGTATAAAGGAATCGAGATAGATTTAGACTTCCAAATATGCAAATCATCAGTATCGAAAAAAAATTGATTGAGCCATGTCCGTCCGCCTGTCCGTCCATCTGTTTATCCGTTAACACGATAACTTGAGTAAATTTTGAGATATCTTCACCACTACACTAGCTTATCTGGACCCAGAATAGATGGTTGAAAATGAGCGAAATCGGATGATAACCATGCCCACTTTTTATACGCAGCTGAGCCGAGCTCACATAGTATATTAACTTTGTTCGCATAACGGTACCCCGTAACGGCATAAACTAATCGAGATAGATATAGATATATATCAAAATGATCTGGGCGAAAAAAGAAATTCATTTAGCCATGTCCGTCCGTCCGTCCGTCCGTAAAAACGATAACTTGAGTAAATTTTGAGGTATCTTAATGAAATTTGGTATGTAGGTTCCTGTGCACTCATTTCAGATCCCTACTTAAAATGAACGAAATCGGACTATAACCACGCCCCCTTTTTCGATATCGAAAATTTCGAAAAACCGAAAAAGTGCGATAATTGATTACCAAAGGCGAATAAAGCGATGAAACTTGGTAGGTGGGTTGACCTTACGACGTAAAATTTTGACAATGGGCGTGGCACAGCCCACTTTTAAAAAAAGATAATTTCAAAGTTTTACAAGCTTTAATTTGGCAGTCGTTGAGAATATCATGATGAAATTTGGCAGGAACGTTATTCATATTGCTATATGTGTGCTAAATAAAAATTAGCAAAATCGGATGACGAACACGCCCAATTTCTAAAACAAAAAATTTTTTATAGTCAAATTTTAACAAAAAATTTAATATCTTTACAGTATATAAGTAAATTATGTGAACATTCAACTCCTGTAATGATATGGTGCAACAAAATACAAAAATAAAAGAAAATTTCAAAATGGGCGTGGCTTCACCCTTTTTCATTTAATTTGTCTAGAATACCATTAATGCCATAAGTCGAACAAAAATTTACCAATAACGATAACTGTTTTCTGTGAAAATGGGTGAAATCGGTTGAAGCCACGCCCAGTTTTTATACACAGTCGACCGTCTGTCCTTCCGCTCGGCCATCAACATGATAACTTGCCCAAAAATCGATATATCTTTACTAAACTCAGTTCATGTACTGATCTGAACTCACTTTGTATTGGTATTAAAAATGGGCGAAATACGACTATGACCACGCCCACTTTCTCGATATCGACAATTTCGAAAAATGAAAAAAATTCCATTATTCTATACCAAATACGAAAAGAGGGATGAAACATGGTGATTGGATTGCTTTTCTGACGCAAAATAGAACTTTAGAAAAAACTTTGTAAAATGGGTGTGACGCCTACAATATTAAGTAGAAGAAAATGAGAAAGTTCTGCAGGGCGAAATCAAAAGCCCTTGGAATCATGGCAGGAATACTGTTCATGGTATTACCTATATAAACAAATTAGTGGTACCCGACAGATGATGTTCTGGGTTACCCTGGTCCACATTTTGGTCGATATCTCGAAAACGCATTCACATATACAACTAAGGACCACTCCCTTTTAAAACGCTCATTAATACCTTCCATTTCATACCAATGTCATACAAACACATTCTAGGGTTACCTACATGGTTATTTTCCCTTATTTTGTCTCCAAAGCTCTCAGCTGAGTATGTAATGTTCGGTTACGCCCGAACTTAGCCTTCCTTACTTGTTATATATATAACATTTTGGAAAACACAAAAACCTGATTATTTAGTAAATAATACACCTCGAATGTTGAAATTGACGTGTGGACTGATATTGAGACTACTGGTAAAAATTTGAAAAAAAGAAATTTAAAATGGGCGTGGCACCGCCCACTTGTGATAAAATCAATTTTACAAATATTATTAAACATAAATCAAAAATCGTTAAACCTATGGTAACAAAATTCGGCAGAGAGGTTGCCTTTATTATAAGGAATGCTTTGAAGAAAAATTAACGAGATCGGTTAAAGACCACGCCCACTTTTTATACCTTTCATGAAAATGAAATGGTATATTAATTTCGTCACGAAACCGAAAATTGTAAGTCCTTAAAGGAAAATAGATAGACCCACCATTAAGTATACCGAAATAATCAGGTTGAAGAGCTGAGTTGATTTAGCCATGTCGTCT
>JARSSU010029394.1:0-25185 GCA_029619165.1 Eurosta solidaginis
AATATCTTCAGACTTTACCAACCTTACGCAAACAGCCAACGAAATTATTATGAACTCGTGCACCAAGTAAAGCGCGTGGATTAACAGCGCCACCTACGTAAACACGCGATGATGAGAGCATTGTGAATTTGCCAGCTATATGTGAGTGATCGGTGTAAACATCATCCACAACAGTTACTAACTGTAATTACATAAAATATATAGTTAAATAAAATTTTTTGTTAAAATAAGTGAAACCAGACGTTCCATTTTCGTAGACGGAAGGAAGTTGAGGGTGCGGTAGAGGTAAATGTATTGCATAACCACATAGTTTTGCCAATAGATGCACATTTTTAGGCGCCTTGCAGACGCCTCCTAGCAGTTGTCCGTTGGTCTGTTCTTAGGAACTTCAGAAACCCTTTTGTAAAGCGACCCCTCTTTAGTGCGGTCGGCTAGAGACGATGGATCCTCAGTTTGGTAGCTCATTTGAGGCACAGGTTTTGGTTAAGCGCAACCTCCACGCTTTAACGTTAAATAGCAATAACAGCGGATGAGGCTTTGGAAATGCCTTACACAATTCTAATAAAATAAAACATCTAGACCATACTATAAGCTTAGCCGACTTTAAGTCTTTTTCTTACATCGCTCTTGATGTAGTGTTGTTCTTGTTGTAACTCATACAAAAAACCTTACAAAAGCGACCACAAAATAAACGTCAATGTTGCTACAGGTATCTAACAACTCGCCAAAACGTATTGCACCGGTTTGATTCCATTGTTTCTATAGAGACGGTGCAGCGTGTTATGTCAGCAGTTGGGTATTCCACTGATGACGTGAATATTTTGTTAATTAAAGCAATTTATTAGTGTTGCAAATCAATTAACAATCAATTACCGGTCAGTTTCTCGCTTTCTGGCTGGAAAAATTCCTCGGTACCTCGGGCGGTTCACGCCGCAATAAGCTACTTTTACGGGGTGTGAGATGGAACCACTGGTGTTTGGTGTGACAAAGGCGTTAATGTGGCGACTACTAGAATTTACCAAGAGCCGACAAACCGCTTTGGAGTGCAGTGCTGCGAATTATTTTGCGCCGGCTCTCTATACTTTCAGGAAACTCAAAAACGCAGTAGTTGAATATCGTTGGATACTTCCAGTATTACCCTTTGAGGTGGTTGCAGAGGTCTTGTCGTCATTATCTCACTGGTAGGATTATCGTGATATGGGCCAGGTTTCTTTAAGATAATATTTAAGTAACAGTTGACATGATATATTAGGGGATCCTCTATTGTATGAAGTTGAAGAGGGTAATAGAGAAGTCTCAATATTGCTTTTGGTCAAACCAATCCAAAAGCATGACATAAGATACAGGAATCCTCCACATTGCTTTTCTTCCTGTGTCTTTTTGTTATGCCTTATGGGTTTCTTCAGTTTCAAAAAGGTTTATATTTTAAGGCTAGTTCCATTTTACCGGAGTAAAATAGTAGCTGATGTTCTACTTTAATGCCACGGCTCATGAATGAAGTAATTAAAAACATTGCAAAACCATGATGAATATTTACAAGCCACGTCTTGTTGTTCTTGTAGATCTTAGGTTAGGTTGAGTAGCTTCCCCGGTAGGGGAAAACCTCACTAAGGCAGCATTAAGCTCACTTGTGGTACCACATATAATAATGGTGACGCAAGATACAGCCACTAAAATTTATCAATCTAGCTATCTATGTGCCCTAGATAAATCCTCCGAAAACACATGATAATATTACATTCGCCCAGTTCTGACAATGAAGCACAAAGTAACTTACTAAATCCGCCTCACCATCCTCCTTGCAACTGCAACAGGAAGGATTTTCCAATATACTGAGACGTTCTTCATCAACTTCGAACCATCAGTGAGCCAGTTAGCTCTTTTCAGATTCGTCCGTTAAAATGCCAATCTCTACTCCCAGAGCGAGTTTACCATTTTCCTAAACTTTTCTGATATGTTGTATCTGGCAGATGTAGTCCGTTATATAAACTATATCCAAACTCAACGTCAGGCAGTTGTTGAGCCCTTTTGTTGATTGTTTTGTTGACCAATTGGCCAGCAATGTCTCCAGTTACCAAGCATGTTATTGATGTAGTCCACTCGTCTGAACTCCCTCACACTAGTTGGCTTGTTCAACATTTTTCCTGCATGTTTTTGCTAGCCCTTTATTCTTAGGGCTCTTAGGTAATTTGCATTATCAGAAAGACTAAGTTCATTAGCGTAAAGAGAGAGTAATCTTTGTAAGACGAATGAAGTTCAGCCAATGTTTTGTTAATGTCATATCCTCAGAACTATTTCCCTCAGGAATGCCTGGTTTCCTCTTATTTACAACTTCCACGACATTATTTTCAACTTACTCTACAAAAACTGGTTATCGAAGATATTTCCTGAATTCGTCGATGTACTGTTACTTTATGCCATTGATGATCATCGAAACGTACTTTAGATGGTTTGATATGCATTTCTTGTTTACCATTAGCCAGTCCCATTGTAAGTGAAACACCACCATCGCGTAGCGCCAAGTTCAAGTAATCGGTACCGTGCCCTAATAAAATAAACAAAATCGATTTGCATTGCGAATTTTTTTATTACTTAGCAATTTGTATACGAACCTGTATAAAATAGTAAACCATTGGGTTGACGCGTGCGAAAATATAACGTAATAGCATCCTGAGCGCTCACAATCGGCTCGGCGCTAGTTTGGCCGAGATCATATGACAGGAACTGTTGACCGCGAAATGTTGCTTCAGAAGGCGCTTTTTCTAAAATGTAATCAGAATGTCATATATGCAGCATAGATATGTGCCATATAAACTTGGATGGAAGTATTTACCTTTTTCACAATATTGTCCATCGTATTCCAGATTGCGACACTCGCATATTGGTCCTGCATCAGTTGAGATACAAATGCCGCCATGTTGACAAGGATCACTACGTTCGCAAGCATCCGTAGCATTACCACCACGTACACCCTGCGTGAAAAATTGTATGCACAAAAAGTTTAGTAAGCATCTAAATGTTCAAATCAGCCAAAATAAAAGTTTACTCTTTTTAAACAACATACCCTGGGTACTTTTTCTTTGGGCATTTCACCATTATCACACGGGCCATCTCCACACTAGAAAAAAGGCAAAATTTGTTTATTTTAGATATACTCAACTAATACAAAAAATATATATATTTAATGCATAATCATACAGTCCTTCAAATTAATGATAACTTCTGGGTAGTTATGCAATTATGAATAGGCGGATCCCATACCTCATGGAAACAGTTACATCATAATTGTTTGTGAGTCGATCACGACAAAATGGCTAGATGGTGGTTTTATATGCGCACCACATCGGGTACGCTTTGGTATTGAGTTCTGGATGACCTCGGAAGATTTTGGGAATACATCCAGATCATTTCGATATTATTTCCTGAATAATTTTAGTGCTATCTTCTTCGTTTCGATGCTATTTTGCTAGCTTTGTCATAATTTGAGGAACGTTTCTGGGTTGTTTTCGGGATTAATATGGCATCATTTCCTGATTATTTCGTGACTATTTCTTGACCATTTGGAAATTGTTTGGATATAATTTAGGGAATGTTTTGGTATCATTTTGAGACTATTTTTGAAATCGATGCGAGCCTATTTCGGAACAATTTCGTTTTTATCAATGGATCTCATCGGATTTGTTTTCGAGAATATTTCAAGACGATGTTGAAACTATTTTATGGACGATATCGGACACCTTTTTTCAAGATCATTTGAAATAGTTTTCCGTGGAGTTTATAAACAACTTTTCCAAGAACGAGGGAACCTCGCCCCATTTCAAAGCAAAATACTCAGCAAATTGTTGTAGATTAGTTTCTGTCTGTGTGTCAAATTTCATCAAAATTTGATCACAAATAGCAGCATCTGGACATCCACACATCCAAGTATTGGATTGTATTTGCAATCATTTCAGGAACATTTTGAGATAATTTCGGGACTACCTTCGCATCATTTTAGAACTATTTTCGGAGAGTGGTATTCCTTTTTAATTACTTTGGTAAAATTTCCAGATTGATATGAGACTTTTTAAGGTATCATTACGGGACTATTGGGATAAGATTTCGGATAAGAATTCAGAATAGTTCCGGAACTGTTTCCTGATTATTACTGGAGTTTTGTATAGAGTTCATACTCCCCCCGCTGGGAGCATTTTTTCAAAATCGTTACCACTCTGACCAAGGCCAATAATATTTGGCATAAGGCTAAGATATAGGTCCAAGCAATTGGAAAAGTGAGCAATACGCAACCTTTAACCAAAATTTAAATGTTTAACTCGCTGGGCGCAGCTAGCTACTTACTTACTACTTAAGTGGCGCGTAAACCGTACTTTACTGGTTGATGCTGTCCAACAAGGCGCGCCAGTCGCTCACTCTCGTTGCGCCAATTGTCACACACACAACTATCTTACATTGAAAGTAAAACGATAAGCATTTGATTTTACACAGGTCTTTCGAGCTCTGTGATAAAGTGCATAGGTCTGTACATCAACAGCTTAAGTAGAGCAGATTCACTTTCCCGCACTGCTATCTGAGCATGATCATCTACGACCTTATTGTCCAAGACGGTTGTTGAACATCATCAGTCATTGCTCTACCGGATATTATACACCGGTTGCAACAGGTACTGAACATCGGCCACCTCGAGGGTGAAATGATTGGTCCACGCTCCTGCCATCATCCATCACCTCCATCGGTTGTCATATGTCACCACGTCTCCTCCTAGTTCTCTGCCATTCTCTAGCGACGTCACCCCTATCACTGTTATACAACGAGGAAAAACCACTAATGTCGGCATGTTTTTCCAGACAGGCAGTATTGGACGCGTGAGCTCGTTATCTGGAGAGCAGCGCGCTTGCTCAGTACTCTGAGTGTGGAGACCATATTAAATATTAACGCTATAGCATGCGATCGATAGCAGCATCTCGAAGACCTTGAGCACTTTTCTCTTCGAGCTTATCTTATTACAGTGTGAAATGAATTCTACATACCATGTACAAGTAGCCTTACAATCATTGGCCTTCGGCAATAAACCTTTGGTGATACGTAAAATATCTCTGATAGTGCTAAATACTCTCCTATTGCAGGCTCTGACCTTGATAAGACAACAATCATGGTCTCACTGATCCGTCCAGTAGCAACAGCTCGCTGTACCAAGGTATCATAGCAGAAGATATCTCGCTCCTAGATACGACTGTAGCGCTAGTGTATACACAAATCAGAGTCCGTATTCTATTCCCGATTAGTAGCTGTTCGAATTTGTCGAAGCTGACCTATTAGTGTGTGATCACTACAGTTGAGGAACGAAAGCGCAAAACGATTCAAAACTATTTAAGGCATATCACTTCGGCTATGGTGGAAAGCTGAGTTTGGGGTTCACATTTAATAATTTTTCTTTTAATATTCGCATTGAATCGCGATTGCTGTGGTAGACAATAACGCGGAACCGTCAAAGGCCAATTCTGGTATATATGGTGACAACGGTCGACCCATTTCATACCAAATATACAAGTTCAAACACAGACTCGAATTCCACGAGTACTGCACCCAAACAACATAAAGGGCTAGCTCTATGGCAGACTCATGAGATCCGGAAGCATATAAAATTGCCTACTAGCAGCATTATATATTGTGACGAATACTAGCATCACTAAGCGATACTAGCATTACTAAGCCGATACTAAGCAGCCACACGTAAACAAATCAATCATCATGTACACACATACTATACAAGGCAACGGAGAGATACTCATAAACACATGTAAACATAAGGCAGAAGTAGTACTCACATATACACACGCATATGGCTACAAACTACAAATATACATGGAATGGCTGGTAACCAAGCATGAAGTTCACGAAATTACTAGACCTTAGGATAAATGGGTGAATGAGGAAACTGAGAGTATAAAAGCATCGCAAGCTGAGGCATGACGAAGCAATTTGATTTAAACTCGCATTTAGTTGTGAAGTAAGAGTTATTGTGATGTACTCCCAAAGTAGTCTAATAAAGACCATTTTGCATTACTGAATATTGGAGTTATTTATTCGAACGTTTGCAGAAGGTTTCAAATAAGCGGAATTTCCCAAAATTCGTTACAATATACATATATATTCATATATATATATATATATTATAGTATAGACTTTATATTCAATGGCCGAGTATCTCTCATATGTGAAATGGCGCAACCCCACAGTTCCTTTGGCACCATCCGCTCAAAACATCACAGCCCTGTTTTTTTTTATCAAATATTACAACCTCATAATGACAATGGAATAACCATCATTTTTATACCATGGTTATAACAAGTTTAAATTTTACATTGCTTGGCATGGCATCGCTCAGTTTTCCAAAACTGCTTTTAGCCTAATGACCCTATATAGCTTTCCATACAGAATTAATTATTAAGTTGCTCTGAGGTCTAAGCTAAGCGATTTTTTTTAACCTGCAAATAATTCCAACATAAATTTTGAATGCGGATGCGAGTATTTACAGATTTAGATATCCTTTAAAAACGTATGTATATTAAATTGAAACCAAAGTAAACCCTTTTTAGAAATGGTTAAAAAATTTGTTAAATAAATTTTTTTTTACAAATTTACCTTTATATCACGTGGTTGTTTCATTTCTTGACGGCGTGTCGGCCCACCTGGCTGATCGGCGTATACCAAATTGCGTATGGCACCCCGGAATCTCGGTTCGAAGATTACACTTGGCAAAGCCAATAATGCCAATTTTGTGCTGTACCTACACACCCCCATAAAAATGTGTTGATATGCACAAATACATACACACGCATTAGTATAAGAATGATGTGTGTCAATTGAAATCTATATAACTATATGATTTTCACCAAACAATTTAAACATGAGTATATATGGTACATAGCTTTAGGGCGTGGCGAATCTTAAGCTGAAATTTATGATTATAGAATCCTTTGCATAAAAAACTGAACTTACGATTTTTGTAATCATATTCTAGAGGCAATCGATTATATTTATAATCGTTATCGCTTTGCTCCCTTAACTGCCACCAACAGGCGCGATAGATAATATGGGTACAGTTGGTAGTTTTACCCACACGGACTTTGGCAACTTTCGGAAAAGGCATTACTTCCAAACTTCAATTCATTTCCAAAAATGGTCCTAAATATTAGCTGAGTTACATTCGACTCAAAGAAATGACCTCAAATATTAGCTGTTGATCCGCCAAAAATATTTTAAGAAATTCGTACTTTTTTATCTGCGAACTAAGTTTGCATTTTAGTATATAGGGAAGTTGAAGTTGGTGCTGCAGGATGAGCCGATTACAGCAAATCGGGCGTGAACAGCAAAGGGCAAACTTAAAAAAAACAAGTAAGGACGGGACTGTCTTCGGCTGTGCCGAAGACTTCATACCTTTCATGAATGGGGCTGAACAATAATCTTATCCCGTTTGTAATCTCCAAATAATCGGATATATAAGATAAGAAATATATAGTGAACAGATGTACACACCTAAACGATTTTTAAGATAAATATAAAATAAAAAATGGCAAAAAACCCTCTTATCTGAACGATCGGTTGTATGGGATATATATTATATATAGCTCCGATCGAAATGATTTTTTCAGGAAATCTTCTATGATATATTAGAATAAATATCACCAAGTTTAACGTTTTTATATTGGAAATTAAGGGAGAAATGGCTAAAAATCTTTCTATCTGAACGATCGGTTGTATGGGATATATATTATATATAGCTCCGATCGAATGATTTTTTCATGAAATCTTCTATGATATATTAGAATAAATATCACCAAGTTTAATGCTTTTATATTGGAAATTAAGGGAGAAATTGCCAAAAATCTTTCTATCTGAACGATCGGTTGTATGGGATATATACTACATATATATATAGCTCCGATCAAAGTGATTTTTTTAGAAAATCATCTATGATATATTAAATATATATCACCGAGTTCACGATTATACTTTCTAAATTGCGGCAGGAATGACCAAAATCGTCTTATCTGAACGATCGGTTGTATGGGAGATATATGTTATAGTGGTGCCGTCCTACCGGATCCGACAAATGTCTAATATAATACAAAAATACATGCCAAATTTCATTGAGATATCTCAAAATTTGAGGGACTAGTTTGCGTTCAAACAGACAGACGGACGGACAGACGGACATGGCTATATCAACTCAGTTCGTCGCCCTGATCAATTCGGTATACTTAATGGTGAGTCTATCTTCTATATTTCTCAACGTTACAAACATCGGACCAAAATTAATATACCATTTCATGTTCATGAAAGGTATAACAAGTAAGAAAGTCTAAGTTCGGGTGAAACCGAACATTACATACCCAGCTGTGCACTTGAAACGCTGTTTTTGTTTGCTTTGTGTGGTTAATAGTGTTATAAGGCTACGCTGTAGTGTCGCTGGTCACGCCCATTTTCAGAATTAGTTTAAGCTTTGTTCTAAGCTCAATCATATCACTGCGAGGTAGAATATCAGTCAAATATAACTTTCCATTTTTCTAAATTTTCGATATCGAAAAAGTGGGCGTGGCTTTCATCCTATTTCTCTCATTTTCAATACCAATCTATTCTGGGTCGATATAAGCCCGTATACCGAATTTGGTGAAGATATCTCTATATTTTCTCAAGTTATCGTGTTAGCGGACGGACAAACGGATGGGCGGACATGGCTTAATCAACATTTTTTTCGATACTGATGATTTTGATGTATGGAATTCTATATCTATCTCGATTCCTTTATACCTGTACAACCAACCGTTATCCAATCAAAGTTATAATACCCTGTGTACAAGCACAGCAGGGTATAAAATACGAATTTTTCTCGTATTTCTAACTAGCCCAGAATACCCCATTTGATGCGACTATATTTTGCACGAAATAATCTGAAAGGAATCTCTATGCCCGGGTATAGGTTCGACATCTTTCCGAATGTAAGAAAGTACGAAAAACCCCAGCTGAAAGGTTCTGCTCTAAAGATAACCACTATTGGATGATAAATGACAAATAGCGTTGCAGTTAAATTGCAGTCCTTGGTCGGGAACCCCTTTATCACTTATAGATTCAATATATAACAGCAAAATAAAATGCTGAACAATAATAAATTTCTGACACCTGCAGATGCGCTTCCATGTCTTAGGCAAATATGTGGAGGTCCGCACCATTTTGTCCACTAAAAATGCTATCGGTGAGTGGCGATTGGAGGAACATTTGCCCACCAGACTCTTTCTACTTAATCCTTAATAAAGAAATTGATTTCTATTATGAAGCTAAGTAGGAGCGAAAGATCTTCCTGCCGAATAATATTGCGACTCGTCTTCTCCCTCATGCTGGCAGCTTCTTCAATAGCACAGTGACCTGTTACGGTACCCGTAAGCACTCTAACTGCAGATTTCTTTGGTTTGAGATGGAAGCTTGTTCCTTTTTATCCAATCATGGCCATCAGTATCTTGTCATGCCGGTTGTTCCCAGCAAGTGCGTGATTCCCGTAGATAACCCAGTGATGGTTGTTGTTGTGTTAACAGTCATTATTTGGGTGCGATCACTCACAAATTGCCACCTCAGCCCTCTAGCGGCAGTCCAAGGAATTAGTGTTTCAACAGGGGTGGGCCATAGGGAAGTTGCTGTTAGAGGCGCAGGTTCCACAATACAATTGAAAAGATGGATGCTTGTGTCAAATCCCGCGCAGGACATACATTACGTATGTCTGCGCTGATTCTGGACAAGTAGTAGTTTAGCCTGTTACAGTATCCAGAACGAAGTTGGGCAAGGGTGAATCGTGTCTTCATTGTTAGTGTTTCTTCTTCTTTGCAAGAGTAGGATTGAGTATATAAATAACGGGAGTTCACCAGGCGCATCCTTGCAAAGGCGTTTACCGATTCTGTGTGGATTTTGCCTAAGGCATCCTTATTATTGTCTGGATCAAATAGCTGCGTAAGCAGTTGTCTGGTCATAATGCTTTCGGAGATATTTTTTTATCCTTCGAGCAGGCGGGACTATATAAAGCAGCTAATTGCTTGAGTGTTCTTTTTGTGACAATTTAACAATAACTGTCTGCTCAGCATTTCGTTTTGGTCAGGGGTCCCAAGAAGTCATTGCGTGGCAGTTCTGAGTGTACCATTTTGGCAGGCCTGTAGCCTTTGCCAGTATGCGTTTTCAAGACCAAGCGACCAACATTTCAGTCTAACCCCATTTAAACCAGAGATGATCACTTTCAAAATCGATGTGCCTTGCGACCCACTGAGAGGGATACGTTGAGTTGCCCTTTGAAAGTTAGCAAGGCTCTACAACTTCGCATGATATCCGAATTTCTCAGTTCGATTATCATGCTTAAAGGCAGCATGACTGTCTCAAGTTCGATTCTCATGCTTTAAAGGCAGCATGACTATCAACAAAGACCGTTAACTGGCTTTTTGATGATGGCTTTGGTGTGATGTTAGCGTGCTCCGCCTACCACACCGAAGATCCTGGGTTCACGCCCCGGAAAAAGCAACAACAGAGACTTTAAAAACAAGTTTTTTCAATTAGAAGAAAATTTTTCTAATCGGGGTCGCCCCTCGGCAGTGTTTGGCAAGCACTCCGAGTGTATTTCTGCCATGAAAGGCTCTGAGTGAAAACTCATCTGCCTTGCAAATTCCGCTCGGAGTCAGCATAAAACAAGTAGGTGCCATCCCGCCAATTTGTAGGAAAAAGAAATAGGTACACGACGCAAATTGGAAGAGAAGCTCGGCCTTAGATCTCTTCGGAGTTTATCGCGCCTTACATTTATTTATTTTATTTACTCTATGTGGGCCTAGACGTCTGCGCTTAAGACATTGCAAGAATCGGAAAGTAGATAAGTCTGACCGATCAGCAGATGCTTCGAGTAACTTTTTCATTTTTAAGCCTTCTGTGTTCAGATATTAATGTTTCTACCACTTCCAAGGCCCCCCTCTCATACCCCTATCGAAGGATATCTTATGTTATGTGTCTGGCGTTAGGCAAATGCCTCTAAGAACAACTTCGATGGTGCAACCCTGTAAAACAGCTAGCCTTCTTAATTTGCTCGAAAAGGTTTTGATCAACATTCAGCTCGACAATAACAATAATAATAATAATAGCAGTATTTTTGTGATAAAGTCCTAAGTATCTCTGTTCAAACCAAATGTAATGCACGATTTCAATCGTGTCTTTTTCCCAATTGTCACATACAATATGTACGCACTGACATTGTTTGGTGAAAACATATAAGATTTTGCATTTCTCGGTAGATAACCAACCAATTTGGCATGCCGCCTACATAGACATCAGAGTTGGTGGCAAATTTTCCAAATTGAAATTCCTTGCCCTTAGTTGTACTGCTCTGCGACACGCCATCCACAATCAGCGATGTTTGTTCATCATTGCGTAATACCTATAAACAATAAAAATGTCAATGCAAAAAGTAAGTATAAAACCTATGTACCAATAAAAATAGAAGAAGAACGACACATCTCCACTCAGTTTCAGTGTTAACTCACCTGCACTCTATGCCAATGTCCATCATGTAATTCACGTCCCACAGTTATGATATGCGCACCACCACCCAAATTATAACGCAAACGCAATGCACCTTCAACCAATTTCAATTCAAAGAAATCATAAGTACCGCCATCATCGGTGTACAGCACCAGACCATTCGGTTGTTCAGTCTTAAATTCTAACTCCAACGAACCATTGAGACCCGTATACCATTTACGAAATTGGGCGAATGAATTTTGTGAACCATCCAATTGGAAAGCGTTGCATGGCGATAATAATGTTGAACAAAGCAACAACAAACCGGTGAAAGCATACGCTGAGGCGGGTAAATTTGTTGATGTTGTTGGAAAGAATAGCAACAACAAGGATGAGGTGGAGCGCATTGACTTTCGACTCGTTTTCAGGCGTGCACCGCAATAGGATGTATATGGCGTTGACGGCCGTAATGGCAATTTTTGTTGTTGTTGTTGTTGTTGTTTAGCTAATAGTGTTTGTTGTTGTTGTTCTTGGCTACTATTATTGCAGCAGCCGCTTAGGTTGTTGCTATTCAGATTCCTTCGTTTGCTGTTATTCATACTTATACTATTACAACTAATATGGCTGCTGGTGTTGTTGCTGGTGCTTTTGCAGCTATTACTCCATTGTACTGATGTACCGTTAGTGATATAACTAACAGCATTCATTGCATATGCACTAAAATTGCATGCCATACTTTTGACTTTGCTACTTTTTAGAAAAGACTCGTTATGGTGTTCGCTGCACAGGACATGCTGACTACTTGACTTGATTGGTGTTGCATATTTTTAGGCGTTTGCACTGTAGAGACTATAGACTATAGCCATTACTTGAATGCGTGTGTGTGCGTGAATGTATGTAGATAAATATGAATGTATGCGTGTATACATAAAGTATAAATTTTTGATATGTTCCAAAAAATGATGTGCCTATAGAACGTTATTTGGTGATTTAAACGTCGTTAAGTGCATGGCATTAAAAGACATCATCTGCTACTACGCCGAAAAGCACACAACGCTTTTTATTTTTGTTTGTTGAAAGTTATGCCTTTTTTTGTAATTTTACTTAATGCACATATGTTAGCTCATCTGGTTGTGGTAGTTCATATGTTGAACGCATTTAGCTTTCTATGCATTATTTATAATATTTGCATTAGCTGTTGGCGTCCTTGATAGATTGTATTACTGTTCAGTTTGTATATATACATATCTACAGACACACAAGTTTATATATGTACATATATATTCATACACAAGTATTAAGTTTTTGGTGGTTTTTGAGTGTGAAAAATTTTACATTTCGGCTACTCAGCTCATATATACTATTATCGTTTACGTTATGTGTTTATTCGTATTAATGTATGAGTGCGTGTGTGTATAAAAACCTTGGGGCCCTTCTACATCCTACAATCTAGCACGTACATCTGGTTGTATAAGTATTTTATAAATGAATATGTATTTGGGTGCACGGTAAAAATGCATTTTGAATCGCTTAAATTACACAGGCCAGACCCAGAAACCAAACTATATATTTCCGAAGGTTTATGATGCGCTGAATCGAAATCTGGCCTCAAAATTGCTCTGACAGCTCTGATTTTCGAGATATCTTAACCTGAAAGTGCAAAGAACACCGTTTTTACCCATATTTGAGGTTATGTAGCCTTGCAGATGTTTTTTTTTCACCAAAAAATGCTGGCATCTTTATGTACAAGTCCTCTTCTTTCAAATGGCGTTGAGTTTGCTCAAACATCATTTTTTTCGCTGAGATATCGCATCTTGAAATTTGCATGTTTCTAAATTTCCATACATCTGAAAATCGATTAAGATAACATAGACATGATATAGTCGATTACTAATTTTCTTAAATTGAGTCTTGTTTTTCTTAAAATTTTGTCTCACACCATAAGTGTGCTAATTCACCACACCCCTACACTATCTAACCCTCGGGTACCAAGTCACACACAGCCCTAACCCCTAGGGGTAGTCTATCATACCGCAAGCAGGCTAACCCACTTAACCCTGGGGACACTATGATGCGAGACAAAATTTTAAGAAAAATAAGACTCACTTCAAGAAAATTAGAACCGAATATATCATGTCTATGTTATCTTAATCGATTTTCAGGTGTAGGAAATTTTAGAAACATGAAAATTTTAAAAGCGATATCTCAGCGAAAAAAATGATATTTGAGCAAAATTAACGCCATTTGAAAGAAGAAGAATTGTACTTAAAGATGCCAAGCTATTATTTTGGTGAAAGAAAACATCTGCAAGGCTACATAACCTCAAATATGGGTAAAAACGGTGTTATTTGTACTTTTGAGTTAGGATATCTGAAAACCAGAGCTGATAGAGCAATTTTGAGGGCAGATTTCTATTCATCGCATCAAAATCCTTCGAAAATATATAGTCCGGTTTCTGGGTCTGAGATGCTGTCGGCCTTTGGTATTTTAATTCACCCCAGAGATAGGCGACCGGTGCATGTAGACGAGGGCATTGTATACTTTAAAGCGGTTTTTTAGTAATTATTCGGAAAGAATCGGAATCTCGATAGCGTACTGTGCGAAAAACTGAGGCCCCTATTAAAACAAACTGATTGGACCTTATCAATGCGGTTTCAGAACTGCTGAATTTACTATCGACCTGATCATCACGATGCTGCCAGATCCTGGAGAAAAATCATGATAACCATCTTTTCGTCGTCTACAAAATTGCCTTAGAAACTAAACGAGGCTCCAGGTAAGGCGACACCTTTTCGTGCGATTTCTTCAACATAATGCCATAGAATATAATTCTAGCAGCAGATCTAAACCGCGATGGTAGAATCTGTTATATGGGCGTATAACTACTGGCGTAAGCTGGTAATTCTGAAAAAGTAGTACTTGCTTGTCCTCCAAGAAAGAATCGGCGCATTCGCTCCTTGGCAGCCACGTCACTGTTGACGCATATAAATTCGAGACTGAAAATGATTTCGTCTATTTGGGAACCAGCATTAGCAGCAAAAAAAATGTCAGCTTAGAAATCAAACGGAAAATAACTCTTACCAAAAAGTGCTACTTTGGACTGAGTAGTCTCCCTCGATCAATAAAAATCACGATCCACAAATCGCTCATCATAGCTGTTCTGATGTATGCCTCGGAATAATGGGCGGTGTCGAGAGAAGATGAGATGAGATAAATTCACTGGAAAATGTATGGTCCTGACCGTGATGCTGACGGCGAGTATTGAAGGTAGTATGATGAGGGCTGTACGAGATTTACGCAGATATGACGATAGTGCAGCGAATAAAAACCCAAAGGCTTTGCTGGCTAGGTCATGTTAAACGAGTGGTAGAAGAGGCTCCGGTCAAAAAAGTATTTGAGGTGACCCCGCAGTTTGGAAACAGAGACAGTAGGAGACGTCCACTGAGTTGGGAGAGGCAGGTGAAGGAAGACTTGTCATCCCTTGGTGCTCCCAATTGGCATCAGTTAACGGAAAAAAGAGATAACTGGCGTGACAAGTTACGCAACTGCCAAAATCTCTTAGGCGGTTTAGCGCCAATTAATTAATGACGATGATGCTTGGCAGTATTACAAAGATCTAACGATTTTTTCACGAACACAAGCGAAATATTTGCGAAGAAATCGAATTTAATCGCTGCATTCAAAGCATTAGAGAGGAAATCGTAAGCTCTACATATAACAGTGCCAATGCAGCGAATAAATTGAATTTCGAGAAGCTCAAGAGCGTTACGAGTATTTCGAGATGCGGGAATCTTGAAAGAAGCCGCTTACCCAAAGTGGTAGTTTGCAATGGTTAAAAGGAATCTAGATAAGTAGAGTATTATCATAAAAAATATTTTGACTGAGTATGTGCCACCGCCATTTAAAATCATAACTTAAGCGAGAATTGAGATAAATTTACAAAATTTGGTATCCAAAATAGATTTGTATTGAGCGAAATTAAACAATAAGCATACCTACATTTTCGATATCGAAAATCGAATATCGATAAATCACATCGAAAGACTGACAAAGTGATGAAACTTAGTGAGTGGGTTGAAGCAAAATAAAATTTTAAGGGTAATCGCGAAAAACGTTATAAGAGCAAACATAACGAATATCTACAAGAATTCATTACTTGCAGTAGTTGGCGCTTGAAACTTTTTTCGCAATTATGCTTCATTTAATAAAAATTTTGTCAAATCAGCGTTGCTCCGCCCATATTTAGAAGAAGAAAATTTAAAAGCTTTTCAAGCCGTAAATTAAACGCCGTTGAAGATACCACACCTAATGAATTCACTTCCACAATCTCTCGCCTTAAATGTGATTGAAAGTTTGTAGTCCATTTTGTACTCGGCTACACGGCAAAGGCAGATTAGCAAGATTAGGGATTTAAAAAACTAGTCTTGTCGAAGAATGGCATAAGATACCACGCGAAGCCGCTCAAAAATTAATTGCATCTATGGGAAATTGTCTTGAAGGTGTTATTTAACAAAACGGAGGTCGTACAAGGTAATAAACTAAATAACAAAGTAATGTTTTCTAAGGCAAGGGGACGGTGCACGGTGTTTTTGAGATAACTTCAGTTTTAATTAAATAATTAGCGCAAACATGTAAACACATGAAAATTAAGTATTTGTTCAAATAAAAGCATATTTTTATTAAAATTGTGCATTTGAATTTTTTTGACACCGTCATTAGTTTCCTTTCTATATAGCTTAACAATTTTGTTCTGTAGCTGCACGAAATAAGAAATAGCCACTGTATTCGTGACTTGCATTTATTTTTTATTTTTATTGAACTCATGGGATATTTTTGGCTTCTCATAATAACGCACGACATACATTCCTTCTTCGTGAAAACTGATGTCTATTGGAAATTCCAGAAGATACCTAGTTACTACAAACCTTTTCTCCCCTATGCATTTGGGCCTTCCCCAATCTTTAGCTACCAAATTCGGGTACAGCGATGCCTGCCGTCTATTCTTTGATCAAGAAGTAGCCAAAGAGCTTCAAGGATCTTTTAGTGCATTGTTCTAAAAATAACCATATTTCGAGTGTCGGCAAAGTCGAACAGATTGGGATATGTTAAATAGTAAAGGCAGAACGAAAACGCCGTCGACGTAAAAAAAATTTCATACAAATTAAGATTTAAAAAAAAATATTTTTTATACTCAGTTGAGCAGAGCTCACAGAGTATATTAAGTTTGATTGGACACGGTTGGTTGTACATATATAAAGGAATCGAGATAGATATAAACTTCCATATATCAAAATAATCAGGATCGAAAAAAAATTTGATTGAGCCATGTCCGTCCGTCCGTCCGTTAACACGATAACTTGAGTAAATTTTGAGGTATCTTGATGAAATTTGGTATGTAGGTTCCTGAGTACTCATCTCAGATCGCTATTTAAAATGAACGATATCGGACTATAACCACGCCCACTTTTTCGATATCGAATATTTCGAAAAACCGAAAAGTGCGATAATTCATTACAAAAGACAGATAAAACGACCAAATTTGGTAGATGAGTTGAACTTATGACGCAGAATAGAAAATTAGAAAAATTTTGGACAATGGGCGTGGCACCGCCCACTTTTAAAGAAGGTAATTTAAAATTTTGCAAGCTGTAATTTGGCAGTCGTTGAAGATATCATGATGAAATTTGGCAGGAACATTTACTCCTATTACTATATGTACGTTAATAAAAATTAGCAAAATCGGAGAAGGGCCATGCCCACTTTTAAAAAAAAATTTTTTTTAAAGTAAAATTTTAACAAAAAATTTAATATCTTTACAATATATAAGTAAATTATGTCAACATCAACTCAGTAAAGATGCGGTGCAACAAAATACAAAAATAAAGAAATTTCAAAATGGGGAGTGGCTCCGGCCCTTTTTCATTTAATTTGTCTAGGATACTTTTAACGCTATAAGTCGAAACAAAAATTAACCAATCCTTTTTGAAATTTGGTAGGGGCATAGATTTTATGACGTTAACTGTTTTCTGTGAAAATGGGCGGAATCGGTTTGATGCCACGCCCAGTTTTTATACACAGTCGTCCGTCTGTCCTTCCGCATGGCCGTTAACACGATAACTTGAGCAAAAATCGACATATCTCTGAACTCACTTTATCTTGGTATAAAAATGAACGAATCCGACTATGACCACGCCCACTTTTTCGATATCGAAAATTACGAAAAATGAAAAATATACCATATTCTATACCAAATACGAAAAAAGGGATGAAACATGGTAAGGTAATTGGATTGTTTTTATTGACGCGAAATATAACTTTAGAAAAAAACTTTATAAAATGGTTGTGACACCTACCATATTAAGTAGAAGAACATGAAAAATTTCTGCAGGGCGAAATAAAAAACCCTTAAAATCCTGGCAGGTATTACATATATAAATAAATTAGCGGTATCCAACAGATAATGTTCTGGGTCACCCTGGTCCACATTTTTGGTCGATATCTGGAAAACGCCTTCACATATACAACTAAAACCCACCTTTAATTTGATACCCATATCGTACAAACTCATTCTAGAGTCACCCCTGGTCCACCTTTATGGCGATATCTCGAAAAGGCGTCCACCTATAGAACTAAGAGCCCACCGCCCTTTTAAAATACTCATTAACACCTTTCTTTTGATACCCATATTGTACAAACAAATTCTAGGGTCACCCCTGCTCCACCTTTATGGCGATATCTCGAAACGGCGTCCACCTATGGAACTAAGGAATACTCCATTTTAAAATACTCATTAACACCTTTCTTTGATACCCATATTGTACAAACAAATTCTAGGGTCACCCCTGGTCCACCTTTATGGCGATATCTCGAAAATGCGACCACCTATACAACAACCACCACTCCCTTTTAAAAACCTCATTAATACCTTTAATTTGATACCCATATCGTACAACACATTCTATAGTCACCCCTGGTCCACCTTTGTGGCGATATTTCGAAACGGCGTTACGTTACTCCCTTTTAAAATACTCATTAACAACTTTCATTTGATACCCATATCGTACAAACGCATTCTAGAGTCACCCCTGGTGCACCTTTATGGCGATATCTCGAAAAGGGGACCACCTATACAACAACCACCACTCCCTTTTAAAAAACCCTCATTAATACCTTAATTTGATACCCATATCGTACAAACACATTCTAGAGTCACCCCTGGTCCACCTTTATGGCGATATTTCGAAACGGCATCCACCTATATAACTAAGGCCCACTCCCTTTTAAAATACTCATTAAAACCATTCGTTTGATACCCATATTGTACAAACAAATTCTAGGGTCACCCCTGGTCCACCTTTATGGCGATATCTCGAAAACGGCGTCCACCTATGGAACTAAGGATTACTCCCTTTTAAAATACTCATTAACACCTTTCATTTGATACCCATATCGTACAAACGCATTCTAGAGTCACCCTGGTCCACCTTTATGGCGATATCTCGAAACGGCGTCCACCTATGGAACTAAAGATTACTCCCTTTTAAAATACTCATTAACAACTTTCATTTGATACCCATATCGTACAAACGCATTCTAGAGTCACCCCTGGTCCCACCTTTATGGCGATATCTCGAAAAGGGGACCACCTATACAACAACCACCACTCCCTTTTAAAACCCTCATTAATACCTTTAATTTGATACCCATATCGTACAAACACATTCTAGAGTCACCCCTGGTCCACCTTTATGGCGATATTTCGAAACGGCATCCACCTATATAACTAAGGCCCACTCCCTTTTAAAATACTCATTAAAACCATTCGTTTGATGCCCATATTGTACAAACAAATTCTAGGGTCACCCCTGGTCCACCTTTATGGCGATATCTCGAAACGGCGTCCACCTATGGAACTAAGGATTACTCCCTTTTAAAATACTCATTAACACCTTTCATTTGATACCCATATCGTACAAAACACATTCTAGAGTCACCCTGGTCCACCTTTATGGCGATATTTCGAAACAACATCCACCTATAGAACTAAGGCCCACTCCCTTTTAAAATACTCATTAAAACCATTCGTTTGATGCCCATATTGTACAATAAATTCTAGGGTCACCCCTGGTCCACCTTTATGGCGATATCTCGAAACGGCGTCCACCTATGGAACTAAGGATTACTCCCTTTTAAAATACTCATTAACACCTTTCATTTGATACCCATATCGTACAAACGCATTCTAGAGTCACCCCTGGTCCACCTTTATGGCGATATCTCGAAAAGGCGACCACCTATACAACAACCACCACTCCCTTTTAAAACCCTCATTAATACCTTTAATTTGATATCCATATCGTACAAAACACATTCTAGAGCACCCCTGGTCCACTTTTATGGCGATATTTCGAAACGGCATCCACCTATAGAACTAAGGCCCACTCCCTTATAAAATACTCATTAAAACCATTCGTTTGATGCCCATATTGTAGAAACGAATTCTAGGGTCACCCCTGGTCCACCTTTATGGCGATATCTCGAAAAGGCGATCCCTTTTAAAACCCTCATTAATACCTTTAATTTGATGCCCATATCGTACAAACGCATTCTAGAGTCAACCCTGATCCACCTTTATGACTATATCCCTAAATGGCGTCCACCTATAGAACTATGGCCCACTCCCTCATAAAAATACTCTTTAATGCCTTTCATTTAATACGCATGTCATACAAACACATTCCAGGGTTTCCCTCGGTTCATTTTCCTACATGGTTATTTTCCCTTATGTTGTCACCATAGCTCTCAACTTAGTACGTAATGTTCGGTTACACCCGAACTTAACCTTCCTTACTTGTTTAATTTGTTTTGTCTGATTTCGCTGTCATTCTTTACTATGCCAAAAATTACTACTGCTCCACCCTAATATGATGAATTTCATATCAAAACCTATAAAAAAGGCACATTTTCAACTCGACCCCTCAGATTTTGATGAAATTTTGCAAAGATGTACACTTTCCCTATACAAACACCACCTTGTTTTTAGAAATTGCATATTTGAAAAATTGTGGGCGTGGCAAGGTGCCAAATTTGTGAAAAATGACGGTAATAGGTACTTTTAACCTGTGATAACTACAGAATGTATGAACCGATTGCAAAGATCTTGGTACCATTGGAAAGGTGAAAGGTATTCTAATCGGCTATCGAAATCGTACACTGAGAAAATTTTTATTACACTGAAAAGCATTTTTTGTTTTTAAATGATTTATCTTTGTAATTTTTTCCAAGTTTAGTTTTTAAATAACTTTAAAAAAATTTTTTCAGCGAAATAAAAATTCTTACAGTATGCGTTGAAAAACAGGCTTTCAATACATACATACATTCTAATGGTACCAAGATATTTAAAATCGGTTCAGCCACTATGTGCTTATCACAGCTCAAAAGTACCATAATATCAAAAATAAAGAGATGCATTTATTTAAATATAAAAAATACGCCATTTTAGTTTTTGGATCTGGTATATATATTAAATAGACCTTTATAAAAAAATATATTTTATTTTAAAACGCTTGGCCTTTGAAGTTTTTTTCAAGTTAAAAATTTTATTTTAGAAAAAAAAATGTTTTCATTGTATTAAAAAATGTTTACAGTGTATGTTTTCGAAAGCCGATCTGAATACATTTTCCAATCTTTGAAATCGGTTCAGCCATTCTGTAGTTATCACAGCTCAAAAGTACCTATTACCGTAATTTTTCACGCATTTTTCACAACTTTGAACCTTGCCACGCCCACAATTTTCAAAAATGCAATTTCTGAAAATGAGGTTGTGTTTGTATAGGTAAAGTGTACCTGTATGTAAAAATTTCATAAAAATCTGAGGTGGTCGGGTTCAATGCATATCGATTTTGATATGAAATTCATCATATGCATTTACTCGTGCTGACGTCGATTTGTGCACGTGTATTTTTGTGTAAAGCCATTTCTTTGTAAGTATGTTTATATGTAGATATTGAATGTCGCGTATTACTATAACTGTCACTTATATACATGTGCATATAATCATATATGTTTGTTTGTATAGCTTTTCATTGAATTTTATTTACGCTCTGCTTTTCTCAACTCTCCATTGTACACGAATTCCTTCACTGTGTGTTGTTCGTTGTTTTGTTGTTGTTTTTTTTTACTATGCCGTTTGTTTGAGTTGCCGACGAGTGTTTATTTTTTGTTTATTGTTCACAAAAAAAGCTTTCTTCAAGCTTTCACAACTGTTTAATATTCTGATTGAGAGCAAAAAAAAGCTCTCACTCCCGCTCTACTCATCTCATTTTTCTATTCGCTACATCTAACTCACTTTTTTTACCGATTTCCTTTTTTTCTTAATAAGTTATTTGTGTGTGTTAAAGCGAAGGTGAATTGAAGCGGACAGCTGCGCCATTAAGTATGCTAAGTTTTTATTGCACTTTTTGCTTTTCAACTAATTTTCGAAATAGAAGCGGACGGTTGGTCGGTGTTACGGAGTTATTTGGTTAATCTAGTATTACTTTTTGGTTAAGTTGGCTTACAAGTAGTTTTTTTTTATTTATTCACTGTCTTTTTTAATACTTTGAAGAATTTTTTATTATTTTTTATTTTCTGTTATTCCCCTTTCACAGCACTGCCGCACAAAGTTTTGTTTTTTGTGTTGAGCCAAAAAGCAAATCTTATTATATTTTCCAATATTTTCTGTAAACAGAAAGCAAGAGAGAATATGTGTTGTACAAAAAAATTTTAAATGCATACATTTAGGCGCAGACATTTTTATATATAATTAATGATGGTTTTACTTATGAAAGGGTTTGTACGTATTTGATAGAACTCTAAGAACACTTTAAACGTTTTTATTAAAATTAAAAAAAAATGTCTTGCCCTTTATTTAAATCGTGCAACAGCCATTTTAGGGCAGCAATAACTCCAACTCGCAATGAATGTTTTGAGTTCTGCGGTCGAAATTCATTGCTTTGATCATTTGAAATTTACAATATTTTGCCCTAGTGGTTTAAGAGTAAGTGAAAAAGGTTTATACAACAAAATTTTACAAATTCCTTTTTGGAAAGTTCGCATAAAATAGGAACTTAGAGATAGCTAGATAGTTAAAATGCTATAGGAAATTATTTGCGCAAAAATTTTACTAGGATTGAATCTGTACAAAGAACGTGGAAGATCCCAGAGAAGAAAAAGATAAATTTCCGCCTTGAAGTATGCAACAATTTTGTATTCGTTATTTATTTTGCATTTTCTGTACAGACGACCATTGCTCGTATGTTAGTTTGGTGTATGTCCTGCTGCGAATCGCATTATTTCCGAATTAGTGCAGACATAACTATCGCATTAAGAATTCCAGCACCAGCTCGAAAGTAGTCATTAAATCTGTAGTGCTAAACTATTGCTTCGCGTGTCTGTCTACCACACAATTTTTGCTGATACGTTGCAAACATGTTTACGTCAGCTGAGTGAAAGAAATATTGTCTTATGAACAAGTTATCCTTTAATTTTAAGAAAAAGGAGTTCTTAAATTATTTTTCACACTTTACTATAAGGTTATGTGGAAAAATAGTTTTCATAAACATAAAAATTTCAAAGAATTGTCAGACAGCCAATTGAACACGCTGAGTGAATGTACCAAAAAGATTGTATACTCATTAATTTGACGTGAAATCCCAATCGTTGAATGGTTAAAAAATACTCAGTGCGTTTGAAGGCTAATCAACAGTTGTGTTTTGCCGAATGCGCCCATTATTACACATTTGCTAGAAAAATGGATGATTAAAAAATTGTTTTTAAATAGAATAGGGCTCCTGAAATTTCATTCCAAAATTAACTCAGCAAAATTTTTCAAGTTTAAAATAACCATTAGCTCCATTCACCATATAAGTTACAGAATAGCTACTCATAAAACAATATCCCAAGGTAATGAACCCCGTATATAATAAGGCAATTTTAAGTGCGCCCCACGCATCCGATTTTACCCATTCTGTAATCATAATGAATAAATATTGTCATTTTGAAAGCCGAAACCATAGTACAGGTTTACAAGTATGATATGTGTGAGAAGGAAACAATTCTTTTCTCTTTCTTAAACACTGTGGAATCTGCGTGGAACGTGCCTTTGACACTGAACGAAATGTCAAAATTACCGGGGTTGCTATCGTGGAAAGCGACGCAGGGAAAACAAAAAAAGGAGCGGAATATCAGATAAGGTTGCTGTGATGGTAAATTTTTTTGAACGAATTTAGTATGAAAATGTAGTGCACCTATATGAGTCCTACAGAAAATTATACAAAAGTCTTGAATTGGGGTATCTGAGGACGCGTAGTTACTCCTGTATTAAGAATAAAAACACGGGTGCTAAGTTGTTCTACTCGTTGAAGAGTTCTTCACGAAAAACAGTTTGAATCCGAGGTCGACTGCAATAACCCGTCCAAAAATGTGGAAAGAGAAATGAAAACACGCGTTTTGTCCTGTTATCAATAGCCCAAAGACGAAAAAGTATTCGAATTATTGGAAGCGAGGCAAAAACGTGTTGGTCGTGTTTTAGCATTCGTCCCCGGTAGTAAAGTATCACAATTTGTTAATTAAAATTGTCCAAAACACATGGATTTTAAAGAGAGATGTAACTAAGTGCTCCTTCGAAAGTAAATAAGGCTATATCTTTGTAATTTTACAATAAACATTTGACGCAATTTTCGTTAGCAGCTACTGCACTTTTCTTGGACCTAAGAAGTACAACATGCCAAATAGCATCCACAAAAAAAAACCAACAAGAACAAGCATTTTATCAGTGAGCGTGGCTGTGTATGTGCGTGCCGCTACATATCCTACTTGTAGACCTTTACAATGGCCGAAACCGAAATAAATTCAAAAAACGTAAAAAAAACTGAACGAAATGCTAAATCGTTACTAAGAACCAAAAAAAAATTACAACCTGAACGGAACCAAAATAACTTTGAAGGATTGAACTAAAAATAGCACTGATTTCAAAAGGAAGCTGATATAGGAACTATATCGATATCATTTTTAATAACGAAACCAACGTATCTTGGAAACCGAAACGGAAAACTTTTTAAATAATAATTTTGACAAACAGAAACCAAAACTTTGTTTTGGCTCAAGTGTATATCTGTAGTCTTCCTGTTTTTAAGTAATCAAAACTAGACATTAATCTATTAGTTGATTAAATTTATGTAGAGATCAATCAAAATTTAAGTACACAACTAAACGCCAAGCCCTCAATAAGTCCCTTTGACGTTTTCGGGATTTGCGACTTAATTAGCTTTCACAATTTCATTTAAATACAAAAAAAAACTAAAACCTCATAAATCACTTTAAAACTGTTTTTCCAGGGACGGAAATAATTTTATGTTTTTTTCGGAGTCGAAAAAGTCCGGGTCAAAAAATTGTCCTAGGTGAAAAAGGTTTGAGTTCTCAGGTAATATATAGCAATATCATGTCGAATCATGCATCCTTTTTATTTTTCGAACTTTTTCCATAAAAGTCCACATATAAAAGTAGAATCTGTATATTTATTTTTTGAGTCCGATAGAACTAGCTAAACTCAGACTTTTAAAAATAAAAGTCCGGAAATAAAAGTTAAATCCGGACTTTTATTTT
>JARSSU010029395.1:0-27116 GCA_029619165.1 Eurosta solidaginis
ACCTGCTTTTCTCAACAATAATAAAAATAAAAGTCATATCCTTATGAAGTCATGTGTTCAAAGAATTATTTATACAGTATTTTTAATACAAAGCATGAGTACTAATTTTAACCTTTTATATTTTCCATCTTTTTTTATAATCCTTTTTTGTTCTTTTTGATTCTTTTTTATTTTTTTCTTTTATCTTTCTGTCTTCCCCTTTCTTGCGTCGGGTGTTTTAGATGGGGAGTTCACGGCATTTATTCTACTCCATCTAGGTGATAATCCTCCGAGTGATTAATTTTAGAATCGGCATGAGATCAAAGCTTGATAAAATAATAGAATAGGGATTCGGATAGGAGGTTGGCGCGTAAACTCTCTTCTGGTGTTGTCTGGGGTTGTTTTCCTTCGGTTAGGTATAAAAAGACTATTAATACAATATATGCGTGACTTCTTCTTTATAAATTCTTTATCTAATCATTCGGTCTCGTTACAGCTTTTTTTTTATAATTATTTTAATTTTTACTTTTAATTGCTTTTTGTTTTTTTTCGAAATCTCGCTGTTGGAAAACGTTCCATGTTGGAATTTGCTGGTTACCTAAAATAAAACTAAACAATGAATCTATAATTAAGATAGTGTGTCCTTTCCCTTTATTCCACACCCTTATATTACAATTAATAGTAAAATTTCCTATTTCCTGCCGTGAGATGGGACTTATATAGTAAATTTAATTGACATACATGAAACATTCATAGACATCTGTCAAAATTAGGAAGGTGTGATAATTGTTTTATTATTTTATGATAAAAATCCACTCAATGCCAATAAACAATAATATGCAGTTATGTAAAAAATAAAAAAGCAAAAAAACAAAAAAACGATAAAAACAACAAAATAATAAATATTATACAACAGACTTGACGGAAGGCTCAAGTGATTCGAATCAGCATGGGGAAAAATGATGAAATGGGGATGGATTTACGCGATGTAAAAATTATAAAAATAAAAAAGTAAAAAAAAAAAAAAAAAAGAATTTGTTGGAATGCGCTATTGTATTGTTTTTTGGAGAATTTTTTGGATTATACATTTCTTAATTAATTTTAAAAAGCAAAAAAAACAAAAAAAGCAAAAAAAAAAAAACAAGAAAAGAAAAAAACAAAAAAAAAAAAAAAACTAAAAAAAAAAAAAGACAAAAAAAAACAAAAAAGAAAAAAAAGAAGAAAAAAGATCTGGTAAGTTTTTGGCCTAGCTTACTACCTGCACAAACCAAACATACCTCATTATATATATTAAAAAGCAAACATTGGGACATTAGGGACCTTAAAGAAGTCAGATATATTTAATATCATAGAAAACAGTAAAAGCGGAAGAAATCTAATTTAACTTAATATTAATTTATGATTAATTTTTTAATTTCTTCCGCTTCACAATAATAAATTTCTCTTATCTCCTACCGATGTATTTGATATAAGTTATTTAAAACTTAAAAGGTAAAAAATCCCTAGAATGTAAAATTTTATATCTTACCGTGATATTATTTTTTTCTCTTATTTTTTATTCTCTTTTTTTTTATTATTCCTTGTTCGCTTTTCTTTTTGCCGTTTTTTTAAATATTTTTACACGTGGGTTCACACTGCCGTTCACCACCCACCACTCACCCTGCACCAACCACCTTCTCAATATCCCCACTTGCCACTTTGTCCCCAGCCCCCCCACCACATTCGCCTACTGCGGCCACCTCACTTACCACCATTTTCACCATCACAACTACGTTGCAGGTTCGCTCCACTTGCTCACCCCGACCTTCCCCCCTGCGTTCCAGCATAGGCTCCCATGACATTCGTAATTAAAAAAAAAAATATAACATCAGAATGTAATCTTCAATCTCATTCTTGTCCCGTAGCTAGTTCACTTCCAAGTTTTCCGCTATTCGGTTTTTTTTCTTTTTATTTTCTTACTCTTTTTTTATCTTAACTCTTTTTCTTTTTTTCTTTTTTTTATTTCTACATTATTCTGTCTTTTCATTTTATTCAAACAAGGAACTTTCTTTCTTGAAAGGTGGAAATTATTTTTTTAGACTTAAATATGTCATCTGCTTTGATACCCTTACTATAAAATAATATACTTAAATCCAGAAATATTAATTTACAATAAATATTCGCTTTGTTAATCGTATAGATTCACTTAGTGGATATATGTGCTCAATAAACATTTATTCCAATCAAAGCAAATCAAACATTTTTAAATTGATTTCAATCTACACGAATAATACTATTCAAACCGATTCACTTCATTATCTATACAAATCCACTTAATAATTTAAATATATCAATAAATAAAAATCTAATAATTTAACAATGTGCCTCACGTGGTCCGTCGGCGCCAGGTCTTTTGTACTAGTAACAAATATTAACTACAAACCGACATATTTTTTCCCCGTAATAAATTTATCGCAATACAAGAAAAAAAAAAAAAAAATTCAAAAGCAAAAGCAATTATTTATAAAAAAAAAAAAAAAAAAAATTTTAATAAAAAAAAAAAAAAGAAATAAACAAAGAAGTAAAAAAAAAAAAATTTATAAATAAAATATAAAAACAAACAAAAACGCCTAAAAAAAAAAACAAAAAAAAAAAAGAAAAAAAAAAAAAAAAAATAAAAAGTAAATGAGCACAAAGAACCGACTTTTTAAATAAGAAAAAAAATAAAGCAGCAAGGAAAAAAAAAAAAAAAATAAAAAAAAAAAAGCAAAAAAAAAAAAAAAAAAAAAAATAAAAAAAGAAAAAAAAAAAAAAAAAAAAAATAAAAAAAAAAAGAAAAAAAAAAAGAGCAACTTACCCAAAAGGCACTTAAACTTAATTAATAAAACGTTCTTTTAAAATAAAAAAAAAAAAAAAAAAAAAAAAAAAAAAAAAAAGAAACCCTAAAAAAAAAAATTATAATAAAAATAAAAAAAATAAATAAAAAAAAAAAGAATAAATAAAAGTAACAATACACAATTTAATTTTACTCCTTCTAGTAAATAATTTTTTTTTTTTAAAACAAAAATTCAAATTTAATAAAGTAATGCAGCCAATTTAATTGCCGTTTATTTAACAAGACAGCTGATCGTCTATAAACAAATATCGATAAAAAATAGTTTACGGAATAACGAAATCGTTATAGTTATCGATTCGCAAATAAAGCGATGGCAAATTTGGTTGAAAAGTAAGTGAATTCCGCTACTGATCCGTCGGATTATGTGTATCTTAATGGTAAGTAATTTATCACTTTAGTATCTTTCGTAAAATTATAGGGCTGTTTTCCTATGCTGGTTTAAACTTCAGTTATACTTGACAAAAATTTAACCTTGTCATTTTTGATGATTAAGTTTCAATTTTTTCATTCAGAATATAAGCGTTTGTTAAAGTTGAAGTAAGACTTACTTTGCCCCTATGACGTATTACATAAAACTCGACTACTCATTATATTAAAAGGGGCCAACAGATCAAACCGTGCATTAGTAGATTGACTATGAAAATATGAAATTCAAAAGTTTTGCATTTTTATAAATAACCTTTTTAATAGCAAAACACATACATTAGCATCTATTCAAATCATACACCTGGGTATAAAAAGCCGACAAAAACGTGCAACTTTGTTGCAGAATTTCATACTCACTTATTCTCCCATTTAATGCCACTGAGTACTAAGTTTACACAATAAAACAAAATTAAATATGAATTTGATTTAATTTTTCTGATTGATTTATTTTCATGAAACTTTTCTACGCTGTACTCCCAAGTGGTCGTGCTCTTTTTCTGCACGGTTGCCCCATCTTTGCAATTGTTATGATTCTCTCCCCTGATTGATGCTATTGAGTTGAGTGTTTGCCCTGGTTTTTTTTTCCCTATTGCAAAATACAGCGATTTTATGTTTAGAAGATGCTGGTCGAATAAGGGAAGAGTACTTGCAAAGATAAAATGTGTAAAAAAAATGCTTTCGTTTTACAGGCACAACTTGTAAATACTTGTTTATAACGTCGATTAGGCTTGAAAATATTAGACTAAAGTTTGCAGCAAATTACTTTTCCCAACTAAGTGTGTGTGTGCTGGCTTCAAATTAATATTTCAAAGGAAATACCAACTTAAAAAATATACTTCTTAAAATTTTCATCGAAATGAAAAAATGCGAAAATTTCACTTCAAAATGAGAACAGGTACCCGTACAGTCAAAAGCCAAAGTAGTCAGCAAATATTCTAGTTCATTCACTAGAACTTTCGTTAGGTTATTCATACCAGTCAGCTTTTGAATAGTTCATTGACTATAACTTTGTGGTGTTATTCATACCAGTTAGTTTTTGGAAAATTTATTCCACTAGAATTTCGTTCATCGGACTCGAGGAAATGCGCGAATGCTTTCTGCAGCCAATTTGCAATGCATACTTCAGTTGAAAATGCTAGACACCTTGGCCGTGAGGGCATCAGCAGCCTAGCACATTTTTTTCAACTTGTCGTTAAAAGCCTTTGCCATTCCATAATAATGGAGAATGGCAATGATAATCCCACTACCAAAGACCGGAAAAACCAAACAGTATCTACCGATATGATCCCTTTAGTCATTAACGAAAACGTTTTAAAGCCGTTGTGATTCCCTCATTTAAACGAAATTCTGCCGTTATCCAGCCATCACTATGACTTCCGTAAAGTGCATATACTACCACCGTTCTGAACTCCATTAACACTCATCATAGGACGGTGCTAGTACAGCTTGGCCTGTTTTGACACAGTCAACCACGTCTGGCTCGTTCCTTCTCCCTTAGATAGATAGATAATTTATTGAGGATTGCACCGCGACCATTGACCTATTGTGCCGTCACCTCCTTCGCAGTACCTCATCCAAGTCGACTTCCTTGATGAACTCTAGCAGTTCTCTTGGCTTGAGGGATTTAAGGTGGGAATATTCTGACCATGGTGAGCCCATAAACTTAGCCCTGCATCTTGAGATTGCGTCACATTCCAGGAGGACACGGTTCGCCGTCTCCGCTGATCGATCACAAAATCGGCATGAATTATTCCGTTACTTTTTAGTTTTTATATATATGTATGTATTTTTATTAAAATTTATTCCAAATTATAAATTTTAAAGTGATATGTATGTATATACGTACATACTTTTTATGTATATGAAATATTATGAATAAAATGAATTTGAGCTAACCCGAATAGGAATAGTATATTAACTAGTAGGATACTGATGCCAATATCGACTAGTATGTCAACTGGTATAATGCATAGACTGAGTAGTATGCTAATCGGTATATTGATGTTGAATACACTATGTCCTTTGGTATGATATTGGTGTATATAATAACTAGTATGCCATCTGGTACAATGCTGGCCCAAAGGCTGACTAGTGTGTTAATTGGTATGATCCTGATTGAAGAAAATTATGCCAGCTGCAGAACTTAACCGCTCTGGCATAATATTCCATAAAAGCGTGCAATTACTGGCGTATGCTGATGACATTGATTTCATCTGCCTAAACACCCGCGCCGTTTGTTCCGCTTACTCCGAACTTAATGAGGACAAAACGAAGTACCTGCTGTCATCGAGCAAAGAGTCAGCGCATATGCGCCTTGGCAACCACGCTACTGTTGGCAGCCATAATTTCGAAATAGTAAAATACTTCGTTTATTTGGAAACCAGCATCAACACTAGGCACAACATCACCTCTGAAATACCGCGAAGAATCACTCTTGCCTATAAATGCTACTCTGGACTAGGAAGGCAATTGAAAAGTAAAGTCCTCTCTCGGCAAACGAAAATCATACTCTACAAGTCACTTATCGTACCCATCCTGCTATATGGGGCAGAAACATGGACCATGACAACAGCAGATGAAGCGGCTCTGGGAGTGTTCGAGAGATAAGTTCTTCGAAAGATGGCACGTACCGAAGAAGATTTAACGATGAGCTGTACGAGCTATTCGCTGACATCAACATAGCCCATCGAATTAAAACGCAGCGGCTGCGCTGGCTGGGCCATGTTATGCGAATGAAAGATTACGCTCCAGGCCCCACTCCGTTGTAAGGACCAAGTGGGAAAACGATTTAAACTCCTTTGGTGTGACCAATTGGGGCCGGCTGGCAGAGAGAAGGTGTGACTAGCGCGCCTTGTTGGACGGCCATAACCGTTTAAACGGTTAAGCGCCAATTAAGTAAGTAAGTAATATGGAAAAATTACAGAAGTCGTGCTTGTTGGGATTTTTGGCAAACTAGTATTCTTCTAAAACACAACAAGTTGGTTTGACTGTAGGGTAATTGTAGATGAGAAAACGTCATATTGACATGAACAAATCATTAACTTTACAATAACAAATCGAAAATTTGAAGGCAACGAATCTTAAATTTTTCGGTAGCAAATTGATACCTTTTAGATAATAAATCGATAACTTTTCGATAAAAAATTGATAACATTGCGACAACGTGATGAAATTCTTTGATAACAAATGGATATTTTCTCGAAAACTTTTCGATAGCAAATCCAAATTTTTTCGATAAACCATAGATTGATTTTCGATAGCAAATCGTTATATTTGAGATAACCAATTTATAGCTTTTACATAGCTAATCAATAGCTATTCAATTATAAATCGGCCGTATGTCCATAATTCGCCAATATTTAATCGATAGCTCTTCGATATCAGTTGCTAAACATGGCGTATCGATAATAAGCCGATAACATATGCACAGATAAGAAACCAATAACATTCCTATAACAAGGCGATTATAATAACAGTCCGATAATTTTTCGTATCCATAATCGAAATTTCTTTAACAATACTAAAATGATTGCAAAATAGTCCCAAAATTACCGCAAATAATAGTGCAAATAAGACAGAAATGTTTTCAACACATTATCCCTCCTTTTGATCTCGAAATATTAGGTACATTTCCGAAAAATTCCAAATAATTCCGAAATGATCTCAAAGAATTCCCGGAATGATTCCAACATTATTACAAGAAAGTATCGATTGGTTTAATGATTCCCAAACAGTCCAAAAATCACCTCCAAATAGAAAAAATTATGAATGTGAAGCGCTATAATCTCCGAAGATATTTTAGGCCGAGCTTCTCCTCCAATTTGCGTCGTGCTCCTTTTTGGTTTTTCCTACAAATTGGCGGAAACCTTGACACATATACATACATATTTGAAGTTCATATCTTTAATCTAAATCAGTGAGTATAGCGTTGAACGTAAATTTCTAAGGCGATAGCTCGACCTGTTAAATAGCAAAAAGTAAAGCATCACCTGTAAATCAAACGTAACTTCTTAAAAAAAAACAATTCGTGGCTATATTCGGTGAACTTCTTAGGCTGTGCAATTGATATATACCTCTATATCAACCAATATAGTAATTTATTGGAAAGAAAACATTATACCTAAATAATACGTCGTCTTGTTTTTGCCTTAGCACGTAACTTAGCTTTAAGTATGGTCAAAAATTATTAAATTCATGGTTTTAGCTCCATTTCTCACCACGTTACGTCCTTTTCTATATGCAATTCGTCAGTTATTAAGTTAGTCTTCTTCGATTTCCGATAACTTTCTCTAATGTAGATACGCGATTAACACAGAAAGGGAAAGTTATGGAAGTAGGGTAGAAGGGGGCACATTCGCCACTGGGGTACATACGCCAAACCTTGTTTTCTCTAAATTCATCAGTGCTGTCGAACTTTAATAATCGATACAATTTGCTGCAGTTGACCACCCCTGGTTTAAGTTAGTTTGTCATTTGATATTTTCAAGGGTTGGTAAACAGTCGCGCATATTCACTTTTTTACCTAGGCAGAGCCATTTTTACATGTAAGTATATTTTGTAATAACTCTGTTAGATTTTGTGATTTGAAAAAGCTTTTCATAAGTGTGATATGGGCTATACTTCTGTAAATCAGATCTAAAACTAGTTTTACAAAAGTGCTGTAGAGTGCAAAGTTAAATTAACTTTTGCAAGAGTGGGTGCTTTTTGAACCATCTATTAAAGATGTTTCATACGTACCCAAAACAGATATCGTACTCAAGCTTTCCGAACCTATTCATCCACCTGGAACTTCTCGAGCTGCTGCAACATTTATATTTGAGTCCGATTTATCACAATTTATGTTCACTGACTGTATGTTTTGTTATTAAATAAAACGTATATGTTATTTTCATAACAATAAATCCACTAGTTTACTTACAAAATGTTTAATAAAAATATGAACAGTATACTTATTTCTTTTAAAATAATTTCATAGGTGTTGGCGATTGTACCCCACCCCTCGGCGTATGTGCCCCATTGATGTAGCAGTTTCGCCAAATTGGGTAAGTTCATATAATCGTTAAAAAAAATACGAAGGCATTAAAAAACAGACACACAGATACAAAAACCAAAGCTGAAATGCGTATGTTTCCTGGGAAGCAAACTTCAAGCAAAAACAATTAGTGGTTTGATCTCCACAGCAATTCAAAAAAAATTGGCGAATGTGCCCCCTTCTACCCTACCACTTGCAATATATATATATATATATATATGTTATATACTTGAATATTTATATATGTTCTCCTAAGAACGTTTTATTTTTCCCAATTTAATCTAGATGGTTAAGCAAAACTTATTTATTTATTCATGTTATTTATTTATGCAATGCATGGACGCATGTGTGTTTTTGTGTGTAAATATTTACACTCATCACCTATTTCTTAAGGTTTTATGTTATATTATTTTATATACAGTTTGTTATTATAGGAAATGTCATACAAATATGTATGCTTACATAAGTATATTGAAATAAGCTTGAGTGAGTTATGTATACAGATACATATGCAGATTAAGCTGCACATGAATTTTTAAGTATGCAAATAAACAAATATTACATTTGTAATAAAAATAGATTCATCTGATTTCAATTATCTTATTTTGAGCTTAAAGAGCAGTTCATATATGCAGCCACTGGTATATTCTGCTTCGGTAAAATATTGATATGAAAATCAAATGCAAATTCATTCATACTAACATATGTACACACACAGGTAAGTATACTAGTGAATGTTAGCTTTTTTCGGCTTTTGATCAATGTCAACATGAATGTAATGTGGTAGAATGCCCTTGCCAAGCATATGTTTGATTGTTTGGTTCACGGCGAACAAACAAACTTCTTTTTTTTAACAGGCTTTTTGGTTTTATTGCTAATTTTGTTTCAAAAGCAAATGTAGATATATAACAGAAGGATATCAGCTATCTTCTTTGAAGTAGAGCGAACGCAAACATTTTTAAAGAGTTCAATTGCAAATAAGAAATATTTCAAAAAGCGACTCAATTTTGATTTATAACTATGTAAACAAGATTTTTATGATCTAAGAATGGGCCATGCAGATAGGGGTTGTTCGGCTAAATATAAAAAAAAACCTTGCACAAATAAATTACCTCACTTCATATTAGTGTGACAAAAAATGTTTTAAGAACGTAGCCAAAGTAATAACGTTAGGTTAAGCTGGTCGATCAATGCTACCAGTATTTGTTAAACGACCAAATTCCCACATACCAAGACTTATGTTTCAGAATAGCTCCATCCTATTGCAAAATATTACAAGTTTTCTAGAACCTGGCGTTATTGCTACCTCGAGATCAGGCAACTTTGATGCTCCTTGAAGCTGGAGCTTTGACCTGGCGAGCGCAAGACAATAGCACAGTATGTGCGTAACCGTTTCTACCAGGCTCGCACTTCGTACATTTGCTGTTATGGCGGTGTCCAGCTAGTATGCTCTATACCGTTATAGTATTTTCTCTAACGTTATAGGATTTGCACCTGATCTTAGAGATTTTGCAGCCCCGCGCTTCTGTTTACGCATTTCATGCTTAATGAATCTTATGCAACACCTATGTTCCTTTGATTTCTCCCAAACGAATTGACGCGTCTACTATCGATTCATCAAGTTCTGCGCTTTCCTTTACATAGTCATCGACCTATCCCTTACGCTTTAAAAAAGAGAAGTTTTCAATGTCATCAATAATTCATAATAATTATTTCAAAAATCTTCTGAACAATTTTTACAAATCCTACTAGCTATGAATGATTAAACCTCAGCCCAATAACGTTTGGTATATGGGTCATACATATTGACGTCATAGCAATTTGGGAAAAGTGAGCAGTGGCGTGAACCCACCCCTGCCCTCCAGGCCGGCTGGACCCTTTTTATAAATTGCTATAACTGTGGATGTACTTAAATCAATCCAGTAATTCATATTTATCGTACTGTACACATTTTTAGTCTCCGGGTCACTCAGACTCAGGCCAAATCAATTGGGGAAAATATGAAGATTATTTAGGGGATATTTCGAGATAATTGTGCAGCTATTTGAACGTTAACATCGGAAGTTTTTGGACTATTTTAGGATTTGTGGTAATTTTGAAACTGTTTTAATGACTTTTTAGAAACTTTTTTGGAAACATTTTGGACTATTTTTGGGAGCGTTTCTGAATTAATTCGGAACTCTTTCGGTATTGTGATTCTTTACTGAACTTCTTGGGTGTAGATTTGGAATTATTTTTGTCTTCATTTCGAAATTTTAGCGGGATCGATTCATGATCCTTAAAAGAGGATTTTCGAGACTATCGCCGGTTCTTTATGATTTTGTTTTTGGGATAATTTCAAAATACACCCACATCATATACACATTAAGTAAATTACTTTAGACGTTACAGTGTGATTGAGTCAGTAAGAAAACATCTGATCATATCGACATCGAATCATCCAGACATCCCAACAACTCAACTTTAACATATATTATAGTATGATGAAATGGCTCAAATAGATTTTGCGTTAAATAGTTTTTCAATGGTAGGTAGTTTTTGGAATAGCATTCCGAAAGCATTTCCACACTATTCTGGGACTACCTTCTGATCTTTTCGCGACTTTCTGTGAGCTTTTGAGGGTCATATTTCACTACGGATCGGAAAATTTTTAGAGTATTTTCGGAAATTCACTGAGACTATAATTATAATTTTTTGGCGAGATCCGCAAATATTTGTTGTCATTTCGGGATATGCTTGGAATCATTTTTTTATTACTTCTGAAGTTTTTGGGGATTTTGTTCGAAATGTTTTCGTGACTCTTTCAAGATTGTTACAAATTTATTGACCATATCTTCGGGGGTATTTTCAGTTTTGTAGACGGTTTCGGAACAATTTATCGATTATAGTGGGGTTAATTTCGAGACTTTCGGATCAGCTTTTTATTTATTTTCGTAATAAATCCGCCGAAACTATTTCGTGGCTACTTCGTTATTATTTGCGCATCATTTCGGCACCAGTTAGGAATTATTAGAAAGTGTTCCCAGTTGGTAATTGGGCCCTATCTTAAAAAAACTGTATTTCATATATCAGCCTATTTTAGGCCAAATTTCAATTATGTTACAAAAGCAAACATTCAGACATCCAAACTTTCGCATTAAAAATATAAATTTCAGGCTTCATATAGATTTTTGTCTAAGCATTTTTGAAAATGCAGGCAGTTTTGGGATTAATTTCAGGATAGTTTCGGGACAATCTCCGAATTATTTTAGGAATTTCTTGCGATTGCCTAGAGTCGTATTATTTTTTTGGTTTTTGTTTTTTGAAGCATTTTCGTCCATCTCGCGACTATTTATAATTTAATTTTTCAACCATATCAGGATGTATTCAGTCCTTTTACCGGTTTATTTAAAGATTTTTTCCTGAATATTTTCAGATCCATGTATAGATTTTTCGGGGTTTATCTACGAACATTTCACTTTGCTACTTTATTTCAGGATCTTTTCGGAACTCTATTTATGTCTTATAATCTTCGTGCGAACCAAGCAGCGTGTAGAGGCTTGTATATCATAGCAAGGGACTTGATATCTTAAGGAAGCGAAAAAATATATTGAACCAAATCATGTTAATTGCTAAGATCAAAAAAATAATAAAGAAATACGTATTCAAGGCTTAAAACCTTGGAAACAAAAAGCTCAGAAAGCTCCGTAGAGCATTATTTAATTCTCAGAAATATAAATCACTCATGATTTTCTTTGCAATTTCTAAACCAAGTGGTGCTCACAAAAACATACACACATATGATAAAGCATACAAACACATATGCCAGATATATAAATATAACACATTGACATTATGGAGCACAGTTGCTGCTCGCTTGTTTGCCTGGCCACATGACAGTGCTTTACTCCAGCAAACTTGACTACCGGCTTGACAAAATAATTTGACTGGTTAACTCAAAGACTGGCTAGCTTACCATATTTCCATTCACTCACACCATTTAAGGCATTCATTCCCATATTCATAGCCTTGTTCTTGTAGTGCACTTACGAATAGCCAGCTTCCTGGTGGATGCTAATACTCACTCGTATGCTCATTGCTCGTCTTTTCTTTCGCTCTGTCTTTACTAATCCGAGAATTAAATGTTTGCCTGAAGTTTCATTTCTTGTTTTCAACATTCAACGTCTAACAAGCAAAGCAAAATACGCACTTTTATGTGTATATATGAACATATGTGTCTATGTATAACTTTGCATTGATATATAGTATTCTGATACATTGGTTTGCAGGTTTGTGTACATATACTTTTATATTTATTTTGATATGCTTTCAACACCAGCTCTTAAGATTTGCTTTTACATTTCATGCCTACTTGTAGATACATATATTAACTGGAAAATAACAGTATCATGCATTTGGGGAGTTTTAGAGATTGAAACATCCCATTTGTTAATATTATTTTCATAGTTTACTTGATTTCAAAATTTTCTTTTCAGAAGAAATTCAGTTAAGTTAGTGCTTAAGTCCCGAAAATTCAAAATTTAAAAAGGTACCAATGGGTCACTCCACGAAAAAGACACGACGAACCAAAAAATAAATGGCACTAGATAAATGTCTTTTAAGGTTGTTTTTGTTTTTATCGGCATATTTATAAATCATTCAAGGTTCGAATCGAGCTCAAGGCCAGAACAATAATTTTTTTCTAATGATAATTATTGTTATTTTTTAATTTTTCTAAATTTGAAAAATTGTATTTTGTTTTTGGAATAGTAAGTAGAAAATTTTTCAGACAACCTGCCATAGCTGCACAGATAGATCGATTTCGAAGGGTGCTAAGCCTTCATCATCAGTACGCTTTCTTTTAAGGTATGAAAAATATGAAGCAGATAAACCAATCCTCTAGCAATCCTATTTTATGAAGCATTTCTGATAAATTAATATTTAAAGCCAAGCAATCAGTTTAAGTTTGTTATTGGCTGTCGATGTAACCTGACCCACTAGTCACAAGCTTAACTGTGCTTCTATTTTTGCTTTATTAATTATAAAAACTACGTTCATGCACAAACAAAATTAAAGTTTCACATTAAACCGGATGGCAAAACTAATTTTGAAAATATTTTTACAGTTCGTTTGAAACGGGAAAAAGAAATCCATTCATATACAAATCAGTTGATTTCGTAGTCACATGCTTCAGTCGAAGATATAGGTATATTTTTTTGTTTAGGTCAATACACAAAGGTTCTTATTTATTTTCCTTTATTTGTATAAAATGTCCTTCTGGCAAAATTTTCTTTTTGTCAGACCATTGGTAAACACGACTGCTTTCATTACATTGCTATACACAAAATACATTATTATTACTTTACTATAGTGTGTTAACAATTTGAACTCCCCATTTTAACAGGAAATACAAATTTTAGTTTGAGGCGGCATAAATTCTTGTGAAGAAACAAAAAGGCAATGAAAAGAAAGATAATCTGATGGATTTTCGGAAGAGCTTATATTAAAAATTTAGATTTTTTCATTTATTTAAAAGTTCTGTGCACATAAAACCCCAAATAATATCTATTTAGTTATTCAAAAACTTACACATACAATTTGAAAAAAAGGTTTTGATTAGTTTTTAACTAACTGAATTTTTAGGAAAGAAAGTCAATAGAAATGCTGATCACATTACAAAAGAAGCTTATGCGGTCAATTACAGTAGTAACAGATTACCGGATTCCGTATCTCTGCTTCGAAAGTGCTCTTAGAGCCACAACAGTGGTGGATGTTTGGAGCAAGGGTGTTCAAACTTTTCAAAGTAGCGGAAAGACTAGCGTCTGCGATAAACTGTGCTGATCCGAGACAGTATGCCAGATCACTGTAGTGTAGCACTGAAAAAAATAGCTTAAACTGCAGCCACGTCAACTTATTATACTGTAGCGAATTTAGCATTTCTAATACAGCGTGGTGTGTTGGTAGCATGCTCCGCCTACCACACCGTATGCCCTGGGTTCACACCCCGGGCAAAGCAACATCAACATTTTAGAAATAAGGTTTTTCAATTAGAAGAAAATTTTTCTAAGCGCGGACGCACCTTGGCAGTGTTTGGCAAGCGCTCCAGGTGTATTTCTGCCATGAAAAGCTCTCAGTGAAAACTCATCTGCCTTGCAGATGCCGTTCGGAGTCGGCATAAAACATGTAGGTCCCGTCCGGCCAATTTGTAGGGAAAAGCAAGAGGAGAACGACGCAAATTGGAAGAGAAGCTCGCCCTTAGATCTCTTTGGAGGTAATCGCGCCTTACATTTATTTTTTCTTTTTTAATATCACTATGCTGTTAGTAAATAAACCCAACGACAGTAATCCATTTAAACACATGCATAGAAGGCAACAAAGACTATTTCACAAACGTAACCAGCCAAGAGAAAATTTCACATACACTTATGTATGTAGCCAGCAAATAAGAGCGAATAAGAAAGAGATACAATCACACATCACTTTATCATCAGCGAAAAGCAGAAGCTGTCACTAACACATACACACGCATATACAAAGAAAAATAACATAAATTACAGATATACATACATATAGCCAAATGACCAAGTATGAGATAAATACAGCTTTTCCAGAAGTCATGTTCGTGAAAAGTCTATACCTAAGAGAAAGATGTGAATGAGGCCAACTGAGATTATAAAACAGCGCTGTGTAAGCCATAATGAATCAGTTTGATTTAAGCACGCTATTAGTGAAGTACGCAATAATTTTAATTGTGGAGTACTGCTCTCAAAGTAGTCTAATGAAGGAATGTTTTTCTTTACAAAATATTTGAGCTACTTGCTCGACAGTTCAGAGATTCGAACGTTAACAGAAGCTGCAAACAGTCTTCAATTCTCCAACATTCGCTACAATACAATAACTATGTTGACAGGCAAGCACAATCAAAGCAATATGCTCGTGTAGCAAAGCATCATAAAGTAAGTTAGAGTGTAAGCAATTCCAGTAAAAAGGTGGGATAGAAAGAAGCATATATCTAGATTGCGTCCCAGGGCATATGGGAATAGATGACATTGAAAAAGAAGACTAGTTAGCTTAAAAGGGTTCATACTTATTAGTTTACACAGTAGAAATCCCAATCAGATTGGCAAGATTAAGAGAAGGTGACCAAGCGGGGAAGGCGCAGACCCCAGATCAGGGCTGTAGCGTGCACTCGTCCTCTGCGCTTGCTAGGCTAAGACTTTAGCTACAAGAAGCTATAGAGCTATCGGATCTAGAAGCATCAAGTGGCTTAGTTCCTAGAAAGCTTTTATTATTTACCAAGAGGATGGAGTTATTTCATAGCATATGCCTTTGATTTTGATAGCGTTTTTCAATTTGGTCGGTAAACAAACTTCTCGTAATACTATGGACTCATGCCGTCAATGTGAGGTCCTCATGGACCGGCCAGCTCGTTCTTTCCTAACTTTACCAAAGTTATTCATCTGTACTCCGGCAGAAGGAGCTAGGAATACAAATCAGCTACTCCTATTAAATTTAGGATTACCCTAAGATCTGTTTATTCTTCGCTAGAGTTGGCAGGGCGAGTCTAACGTGAATTTTCTTCATAAAATGCATTTTAGGTTAAAAGAAACTTGATAGCATCACCGAAGAAATATTTAGCCTGATCTTTATCTTTTATCTCTGACGAATTTCAGAGCACCGATGTGGTTTAACCATATTTTGCGGCATATGAAATTGAGTTTGGCTTGGTACTTTCCCCTACTTCCAGTCGAAGACGTTTTTGTGTTGCCGAATACGTGCTAACTGCTGATTAGGACGAGCGATTAGTCCAAACATACAATCCGAAATTAGCCATTTCAAATCAGATATTTTACTGTATGAACTTTAGAGGTAAATATCTATATGTCCTTTATCCTTTTTTCTTTAGTTGCAAACGTCGATAAAAAAAAGTTCTGAGTACCAAGTACTAGTGAAGTTCGATATGTAAAGTATATACATGGGAAAACTATTGTTCTAAAATAATTATTTTTTCCGAAAAAAAAATATTTATCACCGCGATAACAAAGTGGTAAATTGAATCGTTAAAATTTCGATATCGAGTTGATAACACATAACCCAGTTTCGGGTCCGGCTTTAGTTTTGGATTCGATTTTGGTTTCGGTTTTGACTTCAAATATTAAATATTCTTGCCACTGCCATTTCGCTTTTCCTTTTCTGGTATCATTCGAATAGCTGTTTTGTACACACCATGGATGATTCTTCCCGAAAGCGCTTTTTTAGGTGTGGTACAAGACCTAGGCCTTGTTTGAGCCTTCCCTAATATTAAGTTCAACTATCCAATAGAGAAGTGAACTGTACGAATGTTATGTCCAGTATCAATTAGGATTTCTATTTCCCAAGTGAACAGGCCAATCTTTTTTTTATAATTTTACATCCGCCCCATTCACATTCCCATCGTGAAATATTGTTGTTGCTATTGCTGATATCATAAAAACACTATTTGATGTTTAAGAGAATTTTAGGAAAGTAAGATTCATTTGTCCGATATGTATCCGTTACTCTCCGGGGCTTACTTACTATTTTTACTGCTTCGAGAATGATTATTTTTTTTATTCCCTCGAACTTTAGAGGCTGTGGATTTTAGTCGCTATTTCGTACAGGTATGCCTATCGGGGGAATATTAGCTTGGAAGTTGTGGAACAGGCGACAAATGGAGTGAAGCAAGACCACATTCTGCTAAAAGTTTTAAATACAGGAAACATAGCAGTTTATGATTGCACACGTAAGTGTTAACTTCATATAAGCGTCGAATAAGCTTTTGACAGAAGGCTTGCAAACGTGCTGGTATGTTAACGAGATGGTGGATGACCAATATTGATCAATCGCATCTGTCTTACTAAAAGTGGGAAAAGCTTTCCGACTTATTTCAAACCAAGCGAACCTGCTGAACTTTGTGCTGAAAAAATAAGTTATGCGGAAGTTAACCGCTCGGGACCAAACTCTTACAAGGGCTTGCAGTAACAGATATATGAATTTATTGATATCTTTGATTTTATCAAACACACTTACCTTTTTTTATTTTTATTTGTTTAATGACAATTTATAGCATACATAACTTCATTTCACTTTTTAGATGTTCTATCGATTTGCTAAGACATAAGCTTTCATTAATGTGAATGCAGCTTTCAACCAAGCACAGGACACTCTTCATAAAACAAAATATGTAAGGAAGGCTAAGTTCGTGTGTAACCGAACATTACATACTCAGCTGAGAGCTTTGGAGACAAAATAAGGGAAAATCACGATTTAGCAAAATGAAACCTAGGGTAACCCTGGAATGTGTTTGTATGACATGTGTATCAAACGAAAGGTGTTACTGATTATTTAAAACGTCGTGGACCTTATTTCTATAGGTGGACGCCTTTTCGAGATATCGCAATAAGGGTGGACCAGGGGTGACTCAAGAATGTGTTTGTACGATATGGGTATCAAACTAAAAGTAGTAATGAGGGTTTTAAAAGGGAGTAGCTCTTAGTTGTATATGTGAAGGCGTTTTCGAGATATCGAACAAAATGTGGACCAGGGTGACCCAGAACATCTTCTGTCGGGTACCGCTAATTTATTTATATATGTCATACCACGAACAATATTCCTGCCAAGATTCCAAGTGCTTTTGATTTCGCCCTGCAGAACTTTTCCATTTTTTCTTCTTAATATGGTAGGTGTCACACCCATTTTACAAAGTTTTTTCTAAAGTTATATTTTGCGTCAAAAAACCAATCCAATTACTGCATTTCATCTCTTTTTTCATATTTGGTACAGAATTATGGCATTATTTTTCATTTTCCGTAATTTTCGATATCGCAAAATTGGGCGTGGTCATAGTCGGATTTCCGCCATATTCTATACCAAGATAAAGCGACTTCATATAAGTACGTGACCTAAGTTTTGTTAAGATATATCGTTTTTTGCGCAAGTTATCGTGTTAGCGGGCGAGCGGAAGGACAGACGGTCGACTGTGTATAAAAACTGGGCGTGGCTTCAACCGCTTTCGCCCATTTTTACAGGAAACAGTTACCGTCATAGAATCTATGTCCCTACCAAATTTCACAAGGATAGGGTAATTTTTGTTCCACTTATGGCATTAAAAGTATTCTAGACGGATTAAATGAAAAAGGGCGGTGTTACGCCCATCTTGAAATTTTCTTTTATCTTTGTATTTTGTCGCACCATATCATTACTGGAGTCGAATGTTGACATATTTACTTTTAACAGTAAAGATATTTAATTTCTTGTTAAAATTTGATTTAAAAAAAAATTTTTTTTTAAGTGGGGAGTGTTCGTCATCCGATTTCGCAATTTTTTAGTTAGTACACTCATAGTAATAGGAGTAACGTGCCTACCAAATCTCATCATGATATCTTCAACGACTGTCAAATTAATTACAGCTTGCAAAACTTTTAAATTACCTTTTAAATTACCACGCCCATTGTCCAAAATTTTTCTAATTTTCTAGGTCATAAGGTCAACGCACCTACCAAGTTTTATCGCTTTATCCGTCTTTGGTAATGAATTATCGCACTTTTTCGGTTTTTCGAAATTTTCGATATCGAAAAAGTGGACGTGGTTGTAGTCCGATTTCGTTCATTTTAAATAGCGATCTGAGATGAGCGTCCAGAAACCTACATACCAAATTTCATCAAGATACCTCAAAATTTACTCAAGTTATCGTGTTTACAGACGGACGGACATGGCTAAATGAATTTCTTTTTTCACCCAGACCATTTTGATATATAGAAGTCTATATCTATCTCGATTAGTTTATGCCGTTACGGATTACCGTTATGCGAACAAAGTTAATATACTCTGTGAGCTCTGCTCAGCTGAGTATAAAAATGTTGGACTCAGGGATTTTAACACTTTTAGTTGCATTTGCTACACCACTGCGTATGACGAACATTTCCGCATAAAATTTCATACATGTTCATATTTGTATGCATATATGAATGCAAGTATGTGCATGCATTCGTACTTTCGAAAATCATACGTAATGCATGCGCTTCTGCTTGCTCACTAAAAACTGCCCAAAAGCATAAAATTGGATGACTGCTGACTTTTAAAAAGCATATCCACCATACATTTACACACATACATGCATAAACATAAATAAGAAATGTACATACATAAAGCAATTTGTCACTTCGCACTTCATTGGCAAGAAGAAATGAAGATTGCACTTCGTAGGAAAGTGAGGCAAACAGAAGCACTTAAGCCACATAGTTGTGTTATTGTAAGCACACATACATATATGTAAGTATGTATATGGCTGTAAGTTGGCCAAACTGCATTGAGGATATCCGAGACCAGCAAGAACTTAAACAAAAGTGAGTAGTGGTTTTCAAACAAGCGCACATATGGATTTGTTGATATGGACATATATTTTCAAAAAACGAAATACTTTTGGCGACTGTTATTGGAAACTTTTACTTTAAACATAATTCATAAAAGAAAATTTGAGTCAGAAAATATGTGCAGCTGCGTGCACGAAAATGGCATTGGCAATTTTCAAATTTTATCAAATTTTCTCTCCCCTTTTTATTCGCTAATTTAGGAAAAAAATGCATGAACTAAAAACTTTTCCGAAAAATTTAGGAACTCGCATTTTTATTTTAAAATTTTTTCGATTTCTTATCTGCCTCTATCCCTCTTTCCTTATCTTTTTAATAATTCCCCTCTTTCCTTTCTCCTCTTTTGCTCCCCCTTCTTCTCCCTCCGCCGTTCCATCTATCCCTACTCTCGTCTAAATCTTTCTCTTTCTCAATCCCTTTCTCCTTCCATTTTCTTCTATCTAGTACGAATCTAAGTCCCAGTCTGTTATGTTAACAGTCCTAAACTGCGACAACAAAAAATTTTGTCTAAAAAAAATTAACTTAAGATTTTTTAAGAATTAATGAGCTTAGCACAGGTAAATAATAATTGTTAGTTAATTATTATTTTGGTTTTATTGGGAAAATCTGAAAACACGGAAACATTTACTTGAGTTTCATAACAAAATTTCAACAAAAAATTTTGTCTAAAAAAATTAACTTAAGATTTTTTAAGAATTAATGAGCTTAGCACCGGTAAATAATAATTGTTAGTTACTTATTATTTTGGTTTTATTGGGAAAATCTGAAAACACGGAAACATTTACTGACAATTGCGATGGTACCATTTCAACAGGTTTCAAATCTTAAGTAAAATTGAACACACCCATAAAACAACAAACATATATAAGGTGAACCTTACCATTAAAGTTCACGGAAAAAAATGGTAACCTATTCTCCGACCTACTCAATTTGCTTTCAGAGTTTCATAAGAATCGGTCAACAAACATTGTGACATGGGAATTTTCTATATAAGGTTTTAGTGGCAGCTCTGAGAGAAAATCGCATTTTTAATTTTATGTAAATAAAATTTGAGCACAGAACTTTTTTATACCTTTCATGAACATGAAATGGTATATTAACTTTGGTCCGATGTTTGTAACGTTGAGAAATATAGAAGATAGACTCACCATTAAGTATACCGAATTGATCAGGGCGACGAACTGAGTTGATATAGCCATGTCCGTCTCGTCCGTCCGTCTGTCTGTTTGAACGCAAACTAGTCCTCAAATTTTGAGATATCTCAATGAAATTTGGCACAAGGATGTATTTTTGTATTATATTAGACATTTGTCGGATCCGGTAGGATCGGACCACTATAACATATATCTCCCATACAACCGATCGTTCAGATAAGACGATTTTGGTCATTCCTGCCGCAATTTAGAAAGTATAAACGTGAAACTCGGTGATATATATTCTAATATATCATAGAAGATATCCTGAAAAAATCACTTTGATCGGAGCTATATATAGTATATATCCCATACAACCGATCGTTCAGATAGAAAGATTTTTGGCCATTTCTCCCTTAATTTAGAAAGTATAAACGTGAAACTCGGTGATATATATTCTAATATATCATAGAGATTTTCTGAAAAAATCATTTCGATCGGAGCTATATATAAATATATCCCATACAACCGATCGTTCAGATAGAAAGATTTTTGGCCATTTCTCCCTTAATTTCAATATAAAAACGTGAACTTGTGATATATATTCTAATATATCATAGAAGATTTCCTGTAAAATCATTTCGATCGGAGCTATATATAATATATATCCATACAACCGATCGTTCAGATAAGGGGGTTTTTTGCCATTTTTATTTTATATTTATCTTAAAAATCGTTTAGGTATGTACATCTGTTCACTATATATTTCTTATCTTATACATCGATTATTTGGAGATTACGAACGGGATAAGATTATTGTTCAGCCCCATTCATGAAAGGTATGAAGTTCCGTCCTTACTTGTATTGTTATTAAATGTTTTATTTATTTAGAACACTTTCGTCATATATTTATGACAGTGTATGTTAGTATGTATACATTTTCCCATTTAACGAAGCAAATCGTCCTCTATAGGAATTTTATTACAGTCTTAATAATTTAAGCAATAATTCAAGCAGCTAATCGCCACATAAATAATCTCAAAAAGACGCTGATGCCAAATAGTGAAAAAGCAGCAAGAAAAGCAACTTGAAACATTGCTACATATTAGTGGCACGCATAACACAACAACAATTTCAAATTATACTAGGAACTCAACTAAATTGCCGGTTATGATTTAACTGAGTTACATCTTGAAGACTTAGCACAATCCAGCAGTAGAAATTCAATTTTTACTCTTCTTATTTTCAAACACTTAATACTTACGTAATGACACTAAAATTCTCAATTGTTGTTGTAGGATACAGCCGCATCACTGGTAATACAATAGCATATGCTATAACGGAAGTTGCTAAAGAATTATAACAAAATTTGTAAATTGTGCTAGCATTTGAGTGCACAATATTGTGGCGCATTAGAGTTTTACCCAAGTTGGCAGACAAGCAAAAGTTCTTTCGGTTAGTTGTGTTCATACAGAGATATGCATATGAATTACGTATGTTTGTGTGTATGAATGTGAGTATGCCTGCAAAGTAAAATTCTAAGCCAAGCACATTGACAAAATTGAACCAACATGCCAAATAGGAACATATGTTTACGAATTAGTTTGCAATTTAAAACATTTGTGTATACACTGCGGTCATTGAAATAACCACGAACCACTTTAAACTTTTCAAGTTTTTGCATCAAGGCATTGTTGTTGAAGCTGAACTCAACTATGCAATAATAAAAAAACTTGTTCGAATTGTGCTGTCTAACAACCATTTCCCTTTTCCAACAAAAGTTAGTTGGAGCTTAAAATATAAGATATGTAAAATAAGAATGTTAGATAAAAATTCAAATCGTAAATTAAGTTGAAAATTGGTTTTAATCTCCTTGGAATATCTACTTCCACATAAAAGTATTAGTGTCCACCCGTATAATGTAATTAAAATTTATGAAACTGAATGCAGTAGAAACAAAAACAAAAAAAATATACAAAATACAAATCCTAGCTCTGCCGACACCGAAGATTTTATACTCTCACATATGTACTACAGGTATTTATTTATTTATTTATTGGTCTACAAATTAACAGTTAATCAGACTAAATATAGTTACGGATAACAGATAAATTACGGAGCATACAAAGTGAGAAAAATTTATATTATAAAATATGTATATCTTATAACTTTAAACAAGCAATTCTTGTTTGTTTGTATAGCCGTACGATCTCGGGAACGGCTCCACCGATTTAAATGAAATTTGGCACAGATATAATGCATCACCTTCGAAGACTTTCTACCTAGGTGTTGCCACTCAGAATCTTTCACAAGGTTGCCACCTATACGAATTTAAAAAAAATTGCATCAGATATGCCGATATGGGTATCAAACGAGAGGTATTCACTCCGCATTACAATAGGGACATTTTTGAGTAGAGATGCCATTTAGGGTTGCTACCTATTCGAAATTAAAAAAAAATTGATGAGATATGCCGATATGGATATAAACGAAAGGTATTTCACTCCGCATTTCAATAGAGACATTTTTGTGTAGGGTTACCATTAGGGCTGCCAGCTATTCGAAATTAAAAAAAAATGCATGAGATATGCCGATATAGCTATTAAACAAAAGGTATATCACTCCGGATTACAATAGGGACATTTTTGAGTAGGGTTGCCATTTAGTATTTCCACCTATTCGAAATTAAAAAAAATTGCATCATATATGCCATATGGGTATCAAACGAAAGGTATTTCACTCCGCATTACAATAGGACATTTCTGAGTAGGGTTGCCATTTAGGGTTGCTACCTATTCGAAATTAAAAAAAATTCATGAGATATGCCGATATGGGCTATTAAACAAAAGGTATTTCACTCCGCATACAATAGGGACATTCTTGAGTAGGGTTGCCATTTAGGGTTGCCACCTATTCGAAATTTAAAAAAATTTCATGAGATATGCCGATATGGGTATAAAACGAAAGGTATTTCACTCGGCATTACAATAGGGACATTTTTGAGTAGGGTACCAATTAGGGCTGCCAGCTATTCGAAATTAAAAAAAATTGCATGAGATATACCGATATGGGTATCAAACAAAAGGTATTTCACTCCGCATTACAATAGGGACATTTTTGAGTAGGGTTGCCATTTAGGGCTTGCCCACCTATTCGAAATTAAAAAAATTGCATGAGATATGCCGATATGGGTATCAACGGAAGGTATTTCACTCCGCATTACAATAGGGACATTTTTGAGTAGGGTTGCCATTTAGGGTTGCCACCTATCTGAAATAAAAAAAATTGCATGAGATATACCGATATGGGTATCAAACGAAAGGTATTTCACTCCGCATTACAACAGGGACATTTTTGAGTAGGGTTGCCATTTAGGGTTGCCACCTATTCGAAATTAAAAAAAATTGCATCAGATATGCCGATATGGGTATCAAACGAAAGGTATTTCACTCCGCATTACAATAGGGACATTTTTGAGTAGGGTTGCCATTTAGGGTTGCAACCTACTTGAAATAAAAAAATTGCATGAGATATGCCGATATGGGTATCAACGAGAGGTATTTCACTCCACATTACAATAGGGACATTTTTGAGTAGAGTGCTATTTAGGGTTGCTACCTATTCGAATTATTTATGAGATATGCCGATATGGAATATAAAACGAAAGGTATTTCACTCCGCATTTCAAAAGAGACATTTTTGTGTAGGGTTACCAATTAGGGCTGCCACCTATTCGAAATAAAAAAAATTGCATGAGATATGCCGATATGGCTATTAAACAAAGATATTTCACTCCGAATTACATAGGGACATTCTTGAGTAGGGTTGCCATTTAGGGTTGCCATCTATTCGAAATTTAAAAAAATTTCATGAGATATGCCGATATGGGTATAAAACGAAGGTATTTCACTCCGCATTACAATAGACATTTTTGAGTAGGGTTACCAATTAGGGCTGCCAGCTATTCGAAATTAAAAAAAAATTGCGTGAGATATGCCGATATGGCTATTAAACAAAAGGTATTTAACTCCGATTACAATAGGGACACTTTGAGTAGGGTTGCCATTTAGGCTTGCCACCTATTTGAAATTATTGCATCAGATATGCCCGATATGGGTATCAAACGAAAGGTATTTCACTCCGCATTACAATAGGGACATTCTTGAGTAGGGTTGCCATTTAGAATTGCCACCTACTGGAAATAAAAAAAATTGCATGAGATATGCCGATATGGGTATCAAACGAATGGTATTTCACTCCGCATTACAATAGGACATTTTTGAGTGGGTTTTCCATTTAGGGTTGCCACCTATTCGAAATAAAAAAAATGGCATGAGACATGCCGATATGGGTATCAAACGAAAGGTTTTTCACTCCGCATTACAATAGGGTCATTTTTAGTAGTGTTGCCATTTAGGGTTGCCACCTATTCGAAATTAAAAAATTGCATGAGATATTCCGATATGGGTATGAACGAAAGGTATTTCACTTCGCATTATAAAGAGGACATTGTTGAATAGGGTTACCATTTAGGGTCGGGGTAGCTAGACGAAATAGTACTCTATTTACTCATATTATATTAAAGCTTTAAAGGAGATTTAAAGGAGAACATTAAAGTTAAAATCTTTGTAAAAAAATCTTACACATGATTCGACTTAATTTACTAAATTCCACACGCGCTAATAAAATGAAATTCAATATCAAGGCACCGTGGAAAATTCTACCAAAATATATTTAAATGCATATTTTGGCATATATGAAATAAATAATTGCAATTTCTCACAGATTACTATTAGAAAGATTTCTCACCGTAGCAAAAAGATATCTCACCATGGTAATATGCTACCGTTGAACACTAGAAGCATATGTTTCAATTTCAAAACGAGATCTAACCATTTAAACTACTTGCCAACAGATGGCGCTTGGGGAAGTAAGTTGACATTTAATTAAACTAACTGATAGTTGTCACAACTGATAGTTGTCATTCGTGCAATTTACAAGTTTTGGAATGTAATAAAATTGTGAGATTTCATAGTGTATAACTAAAGATGTTTTGAAATTAATAATTCGGCGCATGAAGATACTCGACCTAAATAGCCTAGTTATCGATTTCACTAATTGTCATAACAATCTCTTATACTAATATGCTGGAATTACCCATTTCAAATTTTTCATTCCAGTTCATTTTGCGTTAGTGTTTGATATGTTTTTAAAATCTATTTTTAAGGAATCAAATATTGGTAAGTAAAAATATATAATATATGTGCATATAAAAAAGTAGAGTTTGATTAATGATGACATGTAGAACAAAGTAAGTTATGCGTATCTCGAACATGCCGAGCAAATCTCGGTCGTACTATATTACTAACCAGTTGTCGGGATGGACTGTGCTGCCGAGCAATGGTTATTGATTATTAGTGCTGTCAGAATCAGGGCGATTTCGAACAGCTCATGTATATTTAACAAACTATAATTGGGCTGTAATGTTGGGAGTTTGGAAAGGACGTGACTCCAAACCACCCGTACAAATTTGCTTGAGATGGTGATAAGACGTGGGAGGTTGGAAAGGACGTGATAACCAACCAACCTCGAAAATCATTGCGTATTTAAGGTAGTCAGTATATATTTTATATTACGTGAAGCGAGTCACACATATCAATGTTTTTGCAGTTATTGAAATCAGTACACAGACAACGTAGGATTTTCAAAATTAGATCTGCATGTGCTTTATATGAAGCGGTTGAAAATGTCTAGATGGTCTAAAGGGAACATTAATATCCACCAGGAGAAACGGGCTATTTACTATCCTCTCTAATAATAAAATAAACACACCTACCATCTCCCCTGCGACTGCGTAACGTAGGGAGCTGAATAGTTTTAAACGGCAAGCTTAGGAGGAAGAATCCTTGAGGGGGCACGGTAAGTCTCTTATCACAATAATTAGGAATAGCTTTTGAACAGAATCTAATTTGTCGCAGTGGGTTTGGTAACAAGGGTTTCAGATTATCGAAGCGTATTCCAATAGATAGTGATATTATATGTACACTTACACAATTCAACTAGGCTAATCATATATCGACTGTAGATTTGGATCTATCCACTTCTGAGTGGATAGACCATAACAGTTGATATCATTACCGAACACCAGAGTAACATCGATAGATTCTAACCTACATTTATTAAATAGATCTGTTTGTTTTCTATCCATATATGTACATTTAAACGAAAAAAATGTTTTATCAAATTTCGACTTATGACATTAAAAGTGTTATGGAGTGATAACTAAGGAACGAAGATTAAAAGAG
>JARSSU010029397.1:0-22020 GCA_029619165.1 Eurosta solidaginis
AACACTAATGACAGGCCGGGTTGTTGAATGACACGATCGCTTGTTTTACTCTCCTGTTGATCAAGTAGAGCGGATCAAGGATGAGATGCGCCCGTATCTACAGCAGTATTGTTTCTTTGCCATCACATCCCTCTGACGGTAAGACTGCTTGATTTCCTTCCAATTTGCGACACAGATATCACAGGGCATTCAATAGCTGGATCTAGCTCTCTACCTCTTACTCGCTCTTGCTCATCTCCTCCAGCTTTGCGTTTACGGCCACCCACATTGTTGGAACTATTAAGACCAAGATCGCAAGGACGTGCTATGTGACCGGACTTCCCGCATTTGAAGCATTTGATAACTTTTTCACTTCGCTTTTGCGATCCTTTCAGTGCCTCCAATATTGCGTCTACCCACTCTGGCCTTTCTACTTCCACACGGCGTGCTTTGAAAACTGGCTTACACAGAAGCGACGCTGTTTTCCTGAATCAGTGCATGGGATACCGTTTCAGAAAATGTTGCTTTGGGTTCGCGTATGTGGCTCGCTTCGTTTCGGCGTCCCGTATGCCATTTATAAATCTCTGAATCTTCACTCTTTCCGTGTATTCCACGGGTGCATCCGCATTTGCAAGATGAGCCATCTTTCAATGTCCATGCAAAGTCTCGTTAGCTTTTTGGTAGCGGTTTTGCAATTCTATTTGAAATATCTGTTTCCTGTGTTCGCTTCCGTATCGCCGTTCTAAGCAGCATCAATGCGTCATAACTGTTCCGTTCGTACTCTGGAATAGTCTGTAAGATTTCCGCGGCAGGCCCTTTCAGTGCCACGAACAGAGCTGCAACTTTATCTTCAGCATCCATTGGTTCACTGCTGCGGTCTTCTCAAACTGTAGCTTAAAGACCTGAAAAGGAACAGAACCGTCAAAGGATGGTGTCTTTACCTTTGGATTACTCGTTGAAACTGCTGGGCGATTTAGTTGCAACTGCTCGATACGTCCTCTCAAAGATCCACCTCGGCCTCGATTTTATCCTGTCGACCACTGAAGCCTTCATGAAACTGGGTTAGTTTTTCTTCCATATGCGCTTCCAGTTTAGATGATATACGGACTTCTGCTCTTCTAGTTGTGTGGAGATCTGAGATGATATCTGTGCTGAAATTTGTGAAATATGCGTTTCTTGTGCTTCAATTTTCGATGTTATTTCTGACGACATTTCTGCAATACGTGTCTTCTGTTCTTCCATCTGGATGTTATACGGTTCTCCTGGGATTCTAGTTGAGATGACACTATTTATCTTTGTTCTTCCAGTTGAGATGCCAGTTGAGATGTTATATCCTGTCTTTTGCGATTCCAGTTGAGAAGCCACTGTCAAAGTTTGAGCAGATATTGCAGCCAAAATCATGTTCAAGTCTGTGCTCGTAACTGTCTGCGATGTTTCGTTTTCTCTTCAATTTTTGTTACTTCCTCGCCATCAAGATGAAAGTCATACTCTTCCACATCAATTCCTTCCGCTTCCATTGCCTCTCGTAGCCGTGCCTGAAGTTCAAGTTTAACGCCGCTTGTATTCAATCCACGGCTCTCCAACTCCTTCTTTAGTTGCTGGATCTTCAATTCACTGAACTTTGCCATGTCCTTGTTGTCCTCCGGATTTATTCAACAATCCTCTTCTCGACACCAATTGTAACGAATTTGCTGCAAATCCTCTTATTTGCCCTTTTGCTAGGTTCGTATCGCTAAACTGTTGATAAATAACTCCATATTGAATAATGCAAAAATGGCCTTTATTAAAATGCTTCACAATAACACTCAAACTGTGCAACGAATAGCTAATAACCAAACTGATAGCTCAAATGAAACTCCACTATTGGCCGCTAGATCGCGTGCTTAATCAATACTGATTGATTGCTCAAATCAAACTGAATTACTTCTTACTCGCCTGCACCGCTTTTATAGTTTACGCTGCATACTTCTAGGCTCTTCGATTCCAGAAGTTACTAGTTGTTTCGGCTACAAAATCGCCAGCCACAACTACGTGCACAAATTATTGCTCTCTCTTGTGACACTCAGATAAGATATATGCATGTGTTTGTAGTTTACAGTCCCCGCACACACATAAGCGTATAAGTAAATTCATCGGTGTGTGACATCTCATCTCTCGCTGCCTTGTATGTAAATGTTGCTCGTGGAATGTGTACATATGTGTAGACGCAATTATTGATTCGTTTATGTAGATACATAATGATTGAATTATTGATGTGATTCACGTCTCTGCTTAGCATCGGCCTGGAGATGGCAGCACTCCTCAGTTTTGCTAATATCGTAACATTATTATTATTCATAAGATGTAATTTCACGTTAATAACGAGTAAGTACATAAAGATCACTCATACGCCTAGGTATCCTCTTATTAGACATTTTTTAAAGTGCGCATAACCTGTTTTAAACACATTGTGCCAAAGAGGAATAAATTATGATAAGAGACGTCACTCATTACTCGCAGCATTGCACGATGTTTTCTAAGAGGTAGTCGCTGGTTTTTTATTGGGCGAGATGTGCATAAAATGTCTTCTATACATTTTCGTGGCGTATTTGTGTTTATTTTTCCGATTGTATTTAATTAGTTCTCTTTCCAAAAATCATAGCTGCACAAGGTGCCTACACGGCATGGATAAAAGCGAGACAATTTATAATGTCTCTCTTAGAAAACATTAGGCATAATTTTTTTAATTTCTGGTGGCACTTATATATTTATCCTCTTTGATGTGCTTGTTAAAGAAAATTTGAAGATATAGAGATGAAAATTCGTCATTGCGAATTTATTAGAAATTAATTATTTACTAGAGCACTAGCTCTAATTTCAGAATAAAAATCCACAAAGTGGGCACACTATTTCCGTTCATTAATAGAACTGCAACCAGTCCAAAGGTCAATACGAGGATCTAACTTTATGAAAGACCTATAATTTCTAATTTCCCCAAACTCACATAAAAACATCATAATACTATGTTCAAACAGAAAAGAAATTGAGACAAATTCGATTTAGATTGAGTGGTGTTCATACAACTCATTTAGCTTACACAATAGTAATTTGATAGCTGGTTGACTCATCTCTACAGGAACAACATACCTTTATTCGACTATCAAATGTGCGTGTTGGTATAAGGCGATGGAAGGAATGAAAAACATAAAACTTTGAAATTTTGTGGTATAGAAAAATGTGTTCAATGTTTTGGTTTCATTTTGAGTTTGCCATCTTCTTTTGACAATCCCTACTCCGTGAAATGAAGAAAATAAAATCAGCTGATGAGATGAGCCAACCATGTAGTTGAGCCATGCGTAACTGACGTTTAATCTACTCAATAAACACACTTACAAAGGCTGCATTGCAGTTTGAAAACAATTTATTACGCAATTTTTTTAAATTGGCAGTTTATATTATCAATTTATTATATGATAAATTGCGTAATAAATTGCCCAAATGGTATAAATTGCCAATTTGGTGTGTGTTTGTACACAGTATAGCTATCGAAATTTTAAGTTTATTTCATATTTGCGAACAACAAGATATTCATTGGGTTGGTGCCGAAATACTGTATGTACAAAATTCTAAAAAACAAAATTCTGCTTTTAAAATTCTGCTTTTTTAAAATCCTGCTTTCTAAAATTCTGCTTTCAAAATTCTGTATTACAAAATTCTGTATTGCAAAATTCTGTATTAAAATATAATGTTAACAATGTTAAAGAGGTCATGCATTCATAATTCCGGAAGTCGAAACACCGGAAATCAATATATGGAAGTCAATATTCTGGGAAAAAAGCCGATCCAACACCGGCTGCGCCATGCACAGTAATTCTGCGTAGAACACTTTTCTGCATAGGCGGCCTTCGACCGCGCTTATAAAAAATAACCCTGGGCTACGCCATGCCAAGTCCGGGTGTGTGGTATAACCGTGGCTACCGCCATGGTGATGTCCTTCTTCGTAGTACACACCTTATGCGTATGACGAAAATCACAAAACTTGAATAAAGCAGAACTTTTCGCATTAAACATGCAGAATTTTAGAAAGCAGAATTTTAAAAACAGAATTTTTTGTAATTTCCAGAATTTTGTCACCCAGAATTTTGTAATACAGAATAATGACACGCTCCACATTGATTCACTTGGACCATACATATAAAATGTGCAGGAATATATGAAAGCCAATTTGTTCGCGATTTTCGATGACATCCAAGCCCCATTGAATCTTTCAAGAAGTTGATTCGTGTGCTCCCTCTCAATGGAGCAAACAAATTTAATGTTCAATTGGCAATACAAAAAGACAGTTTAACCACGAAATTACCACAGTCATAGTGCGTCCAACAACAACAACAATTACATCCAATGTGATTAAGTGTTATGCGCCGTTGAACCAGCAGCTCATTGGTCAATATTTATTATGATTGACGGCATGCATAATGGTCATACAAATATTTAACGTACGGATATACATATATATGTACATATCATATGTATGTATGTACGCCATACGATGGGGCCCCCAGGAAATACATGAGTTCAGTTTCTTACTATATCTTATTTTAAATTTCTGCTGTAAATGCCAAATGATCTAAGGGTAGATAGGTATGACTTAGCATATACTTTAGATGAATGAAAGTTGCGATGATTTGTGGACGCGCACCATTTTTAAGAGGTGATACATAGACACATATTTCAGTTACATCTGAGTATAATGCGTATTGAAATTTAGTTGTACACATTTTATGCGCAGCAATTTCAGAGGTGCATTTAAAGTTTGTCGCTTAGCAGTCCATATTAAGTCTAACCGTATAGACGTTTACGTGTAAAAGAAACACGGCTAATGTCTCTAAAATATTTTTACAATTGCCAACTCCTTTCTATTTATCAGTCTCAAGAAAATTTAAAATGGTGTATCTGTAATAATTAAATCTTAGCTTAAGGAGCTTAATGTAGTTGAATAGAAAACCTGACATCACTTTATGTAAATTGTCATACGATATATTTAATTTTAACGACATATGTACATAAATCGAGATATACTTTGAAGGTGCGTTAGTTTATTTTTAGAATCCAAATTCTATACTTACTACTCTGAAGCTTATTAATATAAATTTTTGCTTTAGTTATCTACTTACGCAGATTTAACGAGCTAATGAGCAGAATTTATTGAGAATAATGTGTTCTAGAGAAATGGGTTGGTCCACACCGTGAATTAAAATTGGCAATATGCAAATCTGTTCAAATGTGGTGAAATCACGACTTAGTTTCTAGCACAAAAAAAGTATCTCGGCGAAGGTTGTGTAAATCGCTGTAGCTGTTCCATTCTTCTGGAAGAAATCACATTATTTGCTCACACGAACATTAATGAAAACATGTTCGATCCTACCGAAATATACGCCTTTCCTCACAGCCTAGTATAAGTTAATTGGGAGGTTGCAAAGGGCGCCGTTCGATCCCTCCCCTCTTACTCTTTTCCTAGGCTATATAATAAAAACAACTGTAAAAAACTTGTAGACGAGAATTTACTCATCTTCAGCTATTTCTCTCTCGCATTTCTCCTTTCTTCTGTTGACGGGTCCTAGGTTCATGTACCGGGCAAAGCAACATCAAAAATTTAGAAAAAATTTTATTCAAGCGAGTCGCCCCTCGACATTGGTTTGGCAAACACTCCCACTGTATTTCTGCCGTGAAAAGCTTATCAGTTAAATTTCATATGCCTTGCAGATGCCGATCAGAGTCGGCATGAAACATGGGACATACCTACAATTTATCGAAAAAATTAGAAAGGAGCACGACGCAAATTGGAAAAGGAGCTCGGCCTAAATCTTTTCGGTGGTATGTACATATATCGCGCCTTATATATATTTTTTTATTTTTAATCCATACATGTTGCTGCCGTTCTCTTTCTGTGCTTTTCCTCCTGCTTTCAATCTTTTGGAGGTCACAAATGTCAAGGTAGTTTTCTTGTTTTGTCCAAAACTTTTCTACCCATATGTTGAATTTTATTGAAGTATCATTATGAGAAAACGTTAACTCAGCGTTTCAATAGATTATTTCAAACATTTACGTACCAAGGTAGGTAGGTTGAACTGGCCGGTCCATGAGGACCTCACATAGACTGATTGAGTCCGTAGTGTTACCAGAAGTTTGTTTTAACGACCAAACTGAAAAACCCTATCAAAAACCAGACCTATGTTATAAAATAACTCCATCCTCTTGGCAAATACTAGAAGCTTCCTAGGACTTAAGCCACTTGCTGCTTCTAGATCTGACAGCTGTATCACTCCTAATACTGGAGTCTTAGCCTGGCAAGTGCAGGGCATGAGCACAGAACGCGCTCGATCGTTTCCTCCTCCAACCCACACTTCCTACATCTGCTATCACTGACCAAGCCTAATTTAAAGGCATGTGACGCCAGAAGGCAGTGTCCAGTCAGAATACCCGTCATGAGTCTACAGTCCTCTCTTTTTAATGATAGAAGCAACTGTGTTAGTCTAAGGTTGTAAGACCTACACACAATCTTCGACACTTTACAGCCCCGCGTTTGAACCCACGCCTTTCCCGCTTGGTCGATCATGTGCACCTCTCGCCTTCGCTTAATCTCGCCCAATCTAATTCGGACATATACGGAGCAAGCTTCAAGGGATGCGCCCTTTTTAGCTAGTTCGTCGGCTTTTTCATTCCCATCTATTCCCATATGCCCTGGGACCCAATATAGATGTATGCTTCTCCCTGTCCCAATTCTCTGCTGTGCTATGCGAGATTGTTGCCTTAACTGCTGATTGACTGTCAATATTTACGTACCAAATACGTACCAAAAAAAGAGAACAAAAATTCGCTGGCTACCGATTTATATCGCCGGCCTTTAAAAGCGCTGCAAAACAATTTCCTATGCTCGAATATTCGTTTGAAGTTTGTAAATGTTCGTGAGAAATGCCATTTGGAAATATTAAACCAAAGTCTTAGCGAGATAAATCACGTGTAGATAAATCATACACTTTACTTTCTCTATCCACCCGACCTGAACCTAGCCCACTATATTTTTGATTTATTCCAAAGCGCCATTTACTGTGTTACCTCCCACGTCGGATGTTCGGGGGGGGTAGAGCTTGTCATTTTTTAAACATTAATTAGAAGCACAGTTATTGACGTATGCACCTACACACGCACACTTTTGTATATAAATTAAGTATATATCCAGTTAAAAGCAGTTAAAGTTGCTCCAATTTCATGGGAGTCAATTTATACCGGTCATCACTTTTCTTTTTTGTAAACAATGCAAGGTAGGTAATAAACAGTTACACCCATTATATAAGTAAATCAGTCAGTATGTATGTATGTATGTATATGAGAATATAAGGGCCATCAAAAATAAATTGAAGGATTATATCAGTCAAAGTGGAATTCTATCACTTCTTAGCGACAAATTCTGCGTTTGCAATATTCTTAAAAAAGAGGAGTAAAATTTTGAATTCTGACCCCGGATGATAGCAGCTCGTAATCCACCACACTTGACCTCTCTTGTCCATGGTGCAAATTTAGGAATATCTTCACAGCCAGCCCTATATCATTTTTTTGCTAAATACCAACAAAAGGTCACTTAAAGGCATTCGGCTCTTTTTTTTTATGCAATTTGTTTCTTTATGACAATTATCACTCCCGTAAAATTATTAATTATAGTACACAAGTAAATTGTTATTAAAGTTTAGGCATTTTGATCACCCTATGGAAAATAAAAGAAGATAAGAATAAAATTTTGGCATCTAAGATACCAACTCTTATTTCCGTTTATTCTCAAAGCGAGGTGCACTAATGGAAAACTTTACTTTGGGATGCCCTAGGGCAGGATGACTTCCTCTAGCTTAGGGGTACTTGGCCCAATAATTACTGATGTGGTATTTACAGTCAAAGCGAGAGCTGGAGTAAGTAATGCACATTGAAGTACTTATAAACAAAAAACTAAATTCGCAGAGTGTGAATATAAAAAACCACCACACTCATACCACGCCACGTCATAGGCGAATGTCACACGCTGTGAATACTAAATCACGATTCAATTGATGGATTTCAATATTTTAAGAGATTTTGCGACCAGGGCCACGACCCATAAGTATTTCATGCTGAACGTACACATGGATCGTGGTCCACATCGGAAAGTATATCGAAATTTTGAAATGCATCAACTTGGATCGTGATCCAGGGTGACCCAACAGGAAGAACCTTGCACAAAATATCTAGGAATCATCCTAGACAGTAAGCTGTCATGGAAGCTCAACGTGGAGGAGAGGGTGAAGAAGGCTTCAACGGCACTTAATGCATGTAAAAGAATGCTGGGATGTACGTGGGGCTTATCGCCCTCTCTTTCTCATTGGGTTTTTACAGCGATTGCAAGCCCTATTCTATACTATGGAGTTCTTGTTTGGTGAAAGCCACACAAAAAACAATCTACCCCAAAAAATTAGAGCGGATATGCAGACTATCAATGCTTAGCATTACGGAGCCCTGAAACGACCCGACGGCAACAACTGCAACCAGGCTCGGTGCCTCGGGGCAGCTTGAGCGCCGACCATACGGCCATAGTAGTATAGCGTCATCAATCACAAGACGAACAGACTACCTTATTCCCTATCTGCGCTTCGAGGGCGATCTTAAGGCCACAATAGAGGTGGACGGTTGGCGCAAGGGTGCCCAAATGGCGGACGAGGCGATACATGTGTACACAGATGGTTCCAAAGTAGTGGAAGGAGAAGGGTCTGTGGTATACTGTGCTGATCCGGAAATAACAGATCCTACAGGCTGCCGGATTACTGTAGCGTTTTCCAAGTGGAAATAGTAGCCGTAACCAAAACAGTAGAAACCCTGGGAGAGAATAGCTTAAGCTGCAACCGTGTTAACTTTTATATTGACAGTGTATGCAGCAATTAAGGCAATAATCTCGCATAGCACAGCATCTAAATGCGTGTTAGAGTGTAAGCAGTCCCTGGAGAGAATCGGGACAGGGAGAAGCATACATCTATATTGGGTGCAGGGCATATGGGAATAGATAGAAATGAAAAAAGCAGATGAACTAGCTAAAAAGGGCCGCATCCCCTGTAGCTTGCTCCGTAGACGTCCTAATTAGACTGGGCGAGATAAGCGAAGGCGAGAGGTGCACATGATCGACCAAGCGGGAAAGGCTTGGGTTCAAGCGCGGGGCTGTAAAGTGTCGAACATTATGTGTAGGTCTTACAACTTATACTAACAAAGTTGCTTCTATCATTAACAATAGAGGACTGTATACTCATGACGGGTATTCTGACTGGGTTTATTCTGGATAGGTAAGAGTTTAACCTGTTACAGTTTCCAGATCGAAGTTGAGCTAGAGTGACTCGCGTTTCCCTAGGGAGTGTACGTTCCCCTCGGCTGGCAAATTGCTTTGTATGTGGTAATGAGCGTTTATTTATCTTTTCCCCAAGTACTGCCAGCAAGAGATTTGAGGATTTTATTATGCATCTGGATTTTCGGTACAATTGCGGCTGCATGCTCACCAAAATGTAGATCCTGATCAAACGTCACACACAAGATTTTGGGGTGTAGGACAATCGGTAGCGTTGTGCCATTGACGAGGATGTTGAAAATGGTCGACATTTGGGACGGTCCATGTTGTAAATAAGGTCGCCGATGATTTAGTCGGTGATAACGTCAGGTTTCGCGAGATGAAAAAAACTGGAGAGATCAGGGAGGTAGCCGTTTATTTTGTTGCAAAGCTCATCGATGGGCCTGGGCCTGTGCCCATTATTGTGCAGTCATCAGCGTAGGAAACGATAGTAACTCCTTCTGGTGGCGAAGGTAGCTTTGATATGTAGAAGTTAAACAAAAGTGGGGATAGGATACCACCATGTGGCATCCGTTGTTTAATTCATCTTGGTTTTGATGTTGCGTTTCTTGTTGTTGTTGTTGTAGCAGTGCTTCGCCCCATCCAATAGGTCTGACCAATCACAAATTGTCATCAATGTCCTCTAACAGGAGTCCGAGGAAACTTGCTGTTTCAACAGGGGTGGACCATAATGTTAGAGGTGTTAGAGGCATTGGTTCCACATTACAATTGAAGAGATGGTTGGTGTCATGTGGGGACACGTTGCAAGCAGGGCATATATTTTGTATGTCGGGGTTGATTCTGGATAGGTAAGAGTTTAACCAGTTACAGTATCCAGATCGAAGTTGGGCTAGAGTAACTCGCGTTCCCTAGGGAGTGTGCGTTCCTCTTCCGCAAGTTTAGGGTATTGCTCTTTGAGTACTGGATTCACCGGGCAATTCCTGACATAGAGGGCCGACGCCTCTTTATGGAGTTCACCAAGGACCTGCTATTTTTTTGGCTTCATACGGCTGTGTTCTCAGGTGCCGTTGTTGTTGTTGTTGTTGTTGTTGTAGAAATGCATTTCCTCATGTATTTCCTCATAGTGCTTACGGAGTGACTCCTTAAGCCCCTGGGCGGTGTTGGCTCATCAATCAGATGTCTGTTGCGATACCCAGGTTTCTGGGTATTCACAGAAACTGTTTGGTTAGCATTTCATTTCTTTCCCTTATTGGGAGTATTCTCGCCTCATTGTGTAGATGGTGTTCTGGGGTGGCCAAGGTGGTCCCGCTACTAAAGCCTGGGAAACCAGCTAACATAGGAGAGTCGTATCGCCCGATATCTCTCCTATCGCTAGTAGCTAAGACGCTTGAAGCCATTTTACTGCCCCATTTCAAGGCAACTTTGCCACTAGCCTTTCATCAGCATGGCTTTAGAAAACTACACAGCACTACCACCGCGCTAAATGCCATTAGCACCCAGATAAATTGCGGTTTAAATCAAATGTTGCGTTTCTAAATTGCACCGATGCCTGCGGGCCACCCAGATAATTTGGGGTCCACCTTTTAAGACTTGGGGGAAGGGTAGACCGTTCCAGGTCTTGCAGTAACGTGCCATGGTTGACCGTATCAAAAGCTTTTGATAGGTCTAGCGCAACGAGTACTGTCTATGGTGCGGGTTTTGATTTAAACCGAAATTTATCTGGGTGCTAATGGCATTTGGCGCGGTGGTTGTGCTATGAAGTTTTCTGAAGACATGCTGATGACAGGCTAGTTGTTAGGGGATCAAAATATACCCGCGGTAGGTATGCCTGTCATAAGAGGCGACTAAAATACCAGATCCAAGGGGCTGTGTAGCGCAACCCTTCAGTTTGCCAGCTCAATATATAGCTTCTCCAAACCCAATTGTCAACCTCACCTATCCGCGGCGAATCCTGTTTCACTAACAGACGAGGCTCTGGCGACCCCAAGCTCCTCATTGAACTTGGGGGGTGGGGAAAGGAGGGAATGGCCTGAAGGTTTAATGTGGCCACATAAATCGCTCCCGAGATGGTCGGGCTAGCACCTTAAAGGTGCTGTGGTACCGGAGCGTATCGGATCTGTATCCGGCAAAGGGCCATCACATCGATAACACTCCCCAAAGCCTTCGGGGAGCAACCTTATCGCTACAACAACAACAACAAAACAAGCCCGTCGGGGGTTTCCGTCGCGGAGACCAGAACATCTAGGAAAGTGGCACCGTCCAAGGCAGGAGCTGCATTGGGCGGATGTCGCAAACATATATATTCTGTGCTGGTGCAAAAGGTGGTAGCGACTAAGAGTCTGTTTCCTTGACCTGACACGATTGCTGCCGGAAAAGACGGGGAAGAAGACGGGCGGGGGCTGATACTCGGTATTGCTACCCACTCTACTACGGAGATTGTAGTTATGAGTGGGAGCGGCCGTATGAGCTGGTGGCGCCGTAGGGCGCGAGCAGCAGCGGGTACTTGTTGTGGCTTGCTGAGCAGCAGAGCTGCTGGAAGGAAGTGGAGGGGTGCGCTAAGGCGTAGACTACGGGACGTGGGCGTGAACAGCAAGGAGCCACAAAATATTTATAAAGGTTACGAGGACGTCTGATTTTTGGATCTAGCCCAGAACAACCTCTCCGATGCAACCATACCTCGCACGTGCTACACTGACAAGAGTATGACCGTCCTAAAAAGATTATTTTCCGGCAAACGCAGCAAAACCATTTCCGGGTCAGGAGACGGACCCAGATTGGGTTCGATACATCCCCGGAGCAGGAGAATATGGCGCAGTCCCGCTGCAAGAGCTGCTGGGAGGATGACAATTTTTCGGAGGGACACAACAAATTAAATGGGGTTACACTGGAATTACACTCCTTGGTCGGGAAAAATCCCGAGTAGCTCCGGTACATAGAACCGACTGCCTTGGGAAGCGCTTCGATTCAATTTCCTATATCTATAAGCTTTTTCTAATTAAATGTAAAGCATGAATCATATAAAGGTAAAATTCTAGTTGAGGGGTCGACTGCTAATACGCGTCAAAAAATATCGAGAGAGGTGTCAAAAGACGCGTATTAATCTCGAGAACAATAATCAGAAGGCGTAAAAGAAAAATTTTATCTCTGTCCGGAGATATTTGCAGTTGAAGTTGGCGATTTTCATGTGGTTGTTGTTGTGTCGTACCCACAAAAAAATTGTGCATCACCGTGGGGTAGCCACGGTTATACCACACACCCGGACTTGGCATGGCGTAGCCCAGGGTTATTTTTTATAAACGTGGCCGAAAGCCGCCACGCAGAAAGGTGTTCTGCGCAAAAATACTATGGATCCCACCCCCGGTTTCGGAGGTACCCGCGGGTCTTTTTCGTTTTTTCGTTAATATCTTTTGAACGAGTTAAAATTTTAATTTTCCGTCTTCGGATTATTAATACTGATGTCAAGACGCGTCTCTCGATATCGTCAACTTCAACTGCAGATATCTCCAAACAGAGATACAATTTTTCTTTTCCGCCTTCGGATTATTTTCTCGAGATTAATACGCGTCTTTTGATACCTCACTCGAAAATCTTGGCCCAACTTTAGGGTGGGCCCCTAAACTGCACTACTACCCAAATTTGTTCCTTTAATAACATGAAATGCTACAACTACTGGTAATAGTCCAGTTGAGGGGTCGACTGCTAATACGCTACCAACGACGCGTCTTGACATCAGTATTAATAATCCGAAGGCGGAGAATAAAAATTTTAACGCGTTCAAAAGATATTAACGAAAAAACAGGAAAAAGACCCGTGGGTACCTCCGAAACCGGGGGTGGGATCCATAGTATTTTTGCGCAGAACACCTTTCTGCGTTGGCGGTTTCGGCCGCGTTTATAAAAATAACCCTGGGCTACGCCATGCCAAGTCCGGGTGTGTGGTATAACCGTGGCTACCCCCACGGTGATGCACAATTTTTTTTGTGGGTATAAACACAACAACAACCACATGAAAATCGCCAACTTCAACTGCAAATATCTCCGGACATAGATAAAATTTTTCTTTTCCGTCATCGGATTATTGTTCTCGAGATTAATATGCGTTTTTTGACACCTCTCTCGATATTTTTTGTAGCGTATTAGCAGTCGGCCCCTCAACTAGACTATTACCATACTCCAAAATGATCGGTACGACGTGCACTACCGTGATCCCATATATATAAGCGCGACCAAAAGTACTTACCGTACTGTGATTTCACTACATTTGATCATGGAATCTCCACTTATTGTATCAAGTTTCAATGAAAGGGCCGCATTTTTATTCCTGCAGCACACACGTACAGCGGCAACTGTAATAGAAAGCATCACTATTTAGTAAAAATATAATTATCGCACTTTATCTTCACTTCTCACTAGTCTTTACTTGGTAAGTCTAGATGAGGGGTAGACTGCTAATACGATATTTTTGGTAGCGTATTAGCAGTCGACCCCTCAACTAGACTATTACCCTTTACTTTGACTTCACAAAATACTTGGCAAAATATTTCCTAAAAATGCGTTGGAGTTAGGAGTTTCTTTTATTCTTTTCTTAATCTTCAACTTTAAACAATAATTTGTTGCCACTTTTAAAAACTAACGGTACTCATCACCTGTTCGATGAATAAGTAAAAAAGTAGTGTTGCCATGTAGAGAAACTTGTTTGAGATATTTATGCCGCGTCATATAAATTTCTCTCATGTTCATGAGATTTAATTCAGAAGCGAACACCGAAAAGTAAATTAGACTAAGCAAGTGAAACTGGCCCAGCGGGTAAGGTGGCGTAGAATATACCTGCGGCAGGTATGATTCAAGGGGTTGTGTAGCGCAGCGCAATATATATGTAGCTTCTCCAACGCAATTGTCAAACTCACCTAACCGTGGTGAATCCAGTTTCTCTAACAGCCGAAGGGCACTGCTGACCCCAAGATCCACTATCCTACACCCCTGAATAAAATGAAACACACTACCAAGGGAGACACGTATCACCCGGTTGTTGTTGTTGTTGTTGTCCAACTTCGTTTTGGATACTATAACAGGTTAAACTCTTACTTGTCCAGAATCAACGCCGACAAATGTAACGTGTCCTCACATGTCACCAACCAATCATCTTTTCAATTGTAATGTGGAACCTTACGCCTCTAACGCCAACTTTCTATAGACCACCCCTGTTGAGACTGCTAGTTTCCTTGGATCCTAGAAATTTTGATGGCATTTTATGAGTGATCGCACCCATTGAATGGAGCGATACACTGTTAACACAACACCAATTAGCGTCGAAAATTACGACCATATCCATCTCGCCCTTCACCACATTCATCACGCCACTCACCATATCCATCTCGCTATTCACCACAACCAATAAAATATGGCAGCCCCTAATTTGTCATATTGATTCACGACACCTTGGCAAGTCTGCCATTTTGACTGAATACTTGGTGAAAAAGTGTTGACTAACTACAGGAAAAATTTTGCGAAACGGCTAAAACCCTTAACAAAAGAATAAACATTTGCAACATGAACCCAAAGCGAGCCAAATTTACAACACTGAGAAGTGTAGATAAAGATGAGATCGTTCCTGTTCTAATACACGAACCTAACGCTCCAGATGGACAACACTACACATATGCCACATTTACTTCAGCCGATGAGGCTGATGGCAACGTTGTGTTATCTGGCGAACACGAGACAATTCTTAGCAGTGAAGAGGTCATCATTGACGAACATGGACGCGCTGTCACCATACAACAACTAGTAGAAACTCATGCCGTTGAGGAGGTAGAAACTGTCGAAGAAAATGATGGCACACACACCATATTACATATCTTGCCATCATCACCTGGCCCCGAAGAGATTGGCATCGATAGTGGCGGTGAAGGTAACTCGAGTCTTAGCCCATGCCCAGACGGAGGCCTACGCTCAGGTAAAACGTTTTATTGTACCAACTGCGGCAACTGTTACAGTGCAGCTGGCTCATTAAAATTACACATGCGTGCATGTGTGAAACAACGTGAAGAAGTGCCACCTGAAGAGCGGAAATGTCAAATATGCAACAAAGTTTTCAATTCAGTTTCTTATTTAAAGGAGCACATGATGCGTCACACTGGTGAAGGACCACGGCGCTGCACACGTTGTTATCGCAAATTCATAGATGAAGAAAAATGGAAAGCACACATGGAAGCACATAAACAACAAGACAAACTAGATGCTGAGGCTCAAGCATTTTCCGAACATTATGGAGGCAAAAAAATTGTAGTTAAAGAGTTCACATGCTCATTCTGTTCAAAGAACTTTACGGTTGTGTTTGAAGAAGGCCAAGTAAAGCGGCGTTATGCCTGCGATGAATGTCGGGATAAATATTCCAATGCAGAACAGTTGAAACAGCATAAGCAAATGGTTGGAGAGAAACGCGATTTTCATTGTGATCGCTGTGGGCGTAAATTTGTATTCGAAGGCTTTCTACAGCGGCATATTCCAACCTGCGATGGTACAATTAAACGTCGTCGCGATATGAAGTAATGGAAATGAAGTATTTAGATTTATACAATTACTAAGTTATTCGTACCTTGTAGATGCATACATACGTACATACATATATTATTTGTGTTTAGTTTATTTATGTTTCATTAATGAAAAACTATCAGTTACCTTTTATAAATATGCTATTTTAACTATTGGATGAGGTTGAAAGCATCATTATGATATCAGTTGTGCACTTTGGGGCGCGCAACTTTACTTATATATATTTTTCTTAATTCTTACTGTATATTGGCTTTTGAATAAAGAAAGAAATCGCATTATAACGTCATTGTTTAATTTATTTATCTTGTAATGCATTTCTTACGAAGATATTACGATTAATATATTTTGCATTATTGTAAAAGTAGATAACTGCTAAAAATAGCAGTGTGGAGCATGAGCTTATGACCACAGCTTCAAATGGGCACGTTTAGCATAGGATGCGTAATCGCAATGCGCATAAAATTCTTTGAATATTGGGGTAATAAGTTGATCCTTCGGCAATGTCTTATAAATGGGCTCACCATAATAGGTACCAACCTATAAAGGAAAAATGTTGCAGAAAATGTAGACATGAAAATTGTTTAACCACTTACTTCCCAGCCGGGTACGTTTTTCATCAATTCGGCCTCTTCGTCGCGATTGCGACGTAGCTGTTTCAGAAATTCTCGATCACGCTCGGCAATAAGTATGGGCATAATCACATTTTGTGCGGAACGCATTTCGATCTCCTCCTTTTGAATACCCTTTGCAGTTAAGTAGTAAACGTACATACCAAAAACTTGGATAAATGCGTAACCAGCAAACAGTTGAAAACCTACGATATAGTAACAATTTGTTATAATAAAATATATTTTTCTCCAATAGGCTCACTTGAGAAATAGGACTTTGCTGGCACCCGTAAGTATGGAATTTTTTTATAGCCACCAGGTGGAGGCATATCCTGTTTTTTGGTGGCATAAGCTGCGGCCGACATCCTTAGACCCTTCTAGCTGTGAATAATTGAGAATATTAAGCGATCTTAATTTTATATTAATTTCTTACTTGCTTAGTTAATAAAAGTGAAAAGATTTCGGCCAATGTTGTTGTTGTCAACTTTGACTTTTGGCGTTTGCATAACAGCGGAGCTGCCAACTTAAAACAAATGACATTTGATAAACAGCTGATCGACCAAAAACGGAAGTCGGAAATTCTAAGAGGAGGAAACTTTAAACCGTTAATTGAAATGTGTATGATTTAGAATTGTTTTAAAAGAAATTAGCCTTTGCCAATGAATATGGTTAGAACAACAAAATCATCAATGTGTACCTGGAAGTTTCGTTTATTATATCAAAGTTCTAAAAGCGAAATCGCCGCTAAAAAGGAATAATAAGGGACCGAAAGTATATGTATGCTTGTTGTTGTGTAGCAATGCTCGCCCCACCTAATAGCCGCGACCGATCACAAATTGTCATCAATATCCTCTAACGGGAGTCCAAGGAAACTTGCCGTTTCAACAGGGGTGGACCATAAGGAAAGGGGTGTTAGAGGCGTTGGTTTCCACATTACAATTGAAGAGATGGTTGGTGTCATGTGGGGACACATTGCAAGCGGGGCATACATTTTGTATGTCGGGGTTGATTCTGGATAGGTAAGAGTTTAACCTGTTACAGTATCCAGAACGAAGTTGAGCAAGAGTGACACGCGTTTCCCTGGGGAGTATGCGTTCCTCTTCCGCAAGTTTTGGATAATTTTCGTTAAGTACTGGATTCACCGGGCAATTCCCGGCATAAAGGTCCGACGCCTGTTTATGGAGTTCACCAAGGACCTGCTTGTGTTTTTTCACTTCATACGGCTGGGTTCTCAGGTGCCGTATTTCCTCAAAATGCTTACGGAGATGACTCCTTAAGCCCCTAGGCGGTGCTGGTTCATCAATCAGATGTCTGTTGGGATGCCCAGGTTTCTGGGTGTTCAACAGGAACTGTTTGGTCAGCATCTCATTTCTCTCCCTGATGGGGAGTATTCACGCCTCATTATGCAGATGGTGTTCTGGGGACATAAGAAGACAGCCCGTGGCGATTCTGAGAGCAGTATTTGGCAGGCCTGTAGTTTCTTCCAGTAGGTGATTTTTAGGCTTGGCGACCATATGGGTGACGCGTAGCACGTAATCGGCTGGCTAATTGCTTTGTATGTAGTCATGCGCGTTTCTTTATCTTTTCCCCAAGTACTGCCAGCGAGGGATTTGAGGATTTTGTTACGGCTCTGAATTCTCGGAACAATTGCGGCTGCGTGCTCACCAAAATGTAGATCCTGATCAAACGTCACACCCAAGATTTTGGGGTGTCGGACAGTCGGTAGCGTAGTGCCATCGACGTGGATGTTTCAAAATGGTCGACATTTGGGGCGTCCATGTTGTAAATAAGGTCGCGGAAGATTTAGTCGGTGATAATGCCAGGTTTAGCGAGGCGAAAAAACTGGAGAGATCAGGGAGGTAGCCGTTTATTTTATTGCATAGCGCATCGATCTTTGGGCCTGGGCCTGTGGCCATTATTGTGTAGTCATCGGCGTAGGAAACGATTGTGACTCCTTCCGGTGGTGAAGGTAGCTTAGATATGTAGAAATTAAACAAAAGTGGGGATAGGACACCACCCTGTGGCACCCCCTGTTTAATTCTCCTTGGTTTTGATGTTTCGTTTCTAAATTGCACCGATGCCGCCGACCACCCAGATAATTTGCGGTCCACCTTTTAAGACATGGGGGAAGGGTAGACCCTTCCAGGTCCGCAGTAACGAGCCATGGTTGACCGTATCAAAGCTTTTGATAGGTCTAGCGCTACGAGTACTGTTCTATGGTGGGGGGTATTCATTTAAACCGCAATTTATCTGGGTGCTAATGGCATTCAGCGCGGTGGTAGTGCTATGGAGTTTTCTGAAGCCATGCTGATGAGGGGCTAGCTGCAAATTTGCTTGGAAATAAGGGAGCAAAATGGCGTCAAGCGTCTTTGCCACTGGCGATAGGAGAGATATCGGACGATACGACTCACCTATGTTAGCTGGTTTCCCAGGCTTTAGTAGCGGGACCACCTTGGCCATTTTCCATTTCTCAGGTATGACAAAGGTGGAAAGAGACAGATTGAAGACATGCGCTAAATATTTGAACCCCTCTTTCCCTAGGTTTTTAAGCATCGGCATGGCTATGCCGTCTGGGCCCACTGCTTTGGATGGTTTAGCACGACCAATGGCGTCCTCAACCTCTTTAGCGGTGATGGTGATTGGGGACGCGCTGAATTTGTGTTTATGTGCACGTCTATTGGATCTCCGTCTATCTTTGTCGACCGTAGGATGCATTATATATTGTCGGCAGAAAGCGCTCGCGCATTTTTTCGCGTCCGACAGCACTTTGTCGCCAAAGGCGATGGAAACTTTGTCTTTGTGCTTAGTCGGATTCGATAGGGACTTTACGGTGGACCAAAGTTTACCCACACCGGTAGAGAGGTTACAACCTCTTAGGTGCTCCTCCCATTCCGCCCGCTTGTGTTCATCTACAAGCAATCTGATGCGTTGGTTTATATCCCTTATTTGGGTGTCGCCTGGGTCAAGCTGTCTTATAAGGTCACGTTCTCTCGCTAAGTTTGCGGCCTCCGCCGGGAAGTGGGGCCGGATTTCGGGAATTCTCCCGGCGGGAATGAAATGTGCCGAGGCGGATTTAATGACCTTACGGAAGGCACGCTCCCCTTCGCGGGCATCAGTCGGGATAGGGAGGGCAGCTAGGCGGCTGTCTTTAAAGGATTTATATTCTTCCCACTTTCCTTTTTTGAGGTTTATGAAAGTGCGTTTTTCAGTGACGATGAAGTCGGCGTTACGCTCAAGCGAAATAAGTATGGGCAGGTGGTCGGATGCCAATGTTACCATCGGCTGCCAGTTGACTCAGTTTACGAGTTCTGCGCTCACGATTGAGATATCTGGTGAGCTGTGACAGCTTCCTACCATACGTGTGGGGGCGTCTCCGTTTATTGTGCAGAACGTCGTTTCTTCTATTTGATCCGCCAACATCTCACCCCTACTGTCCGCCCGCAAGTTTGAATGCCATAGATCATGATGGGCATTGAAATCGCCTAGGATAATGCGATTGTTGCCAGCGATATTAGGGCGGTATCCACTGGGGCAACAGGTGGCAGGAGGGATGTAGATGTTGATGATTTCTAGGTTTGCATCGCCTGACCGGACAGATAGGCCTTGACGTTCTAAGACATTGTCCCTGCGGTCGATGCCAGGATCAAATATACAATATTGCACAGAGTGGTGTATGATAAACGCGAGACCGCCTCCATTTCCGCTCTCGCGGTCTTTCCTGTGGACGTTATACCCAGAGCAGGTCTGCAATGCAGATCTTGCTGTGACCTTAGTCTCTTGAATTGCAGCAATGCGGATGTTGTGCCGCTTCATGAAATCGACTATCTCCGTAATCTTCCCAGTTAGTCCATTACAGTTTAACTGCAGAATTCTGAAGTGCATAAGGGGAGACGTCGCCACTCTGGGGGTAAGTGACGGGTGACTACGCCTGGGTTCGGGAAGGCCAGGACGCAATTGCTGTTGTGGCCCTAGGACTGGGCGTCCTTGGGCAAGCATTGGGGTACCCGGATGATTTGGGTTTGCGACCTGGCAACATGGCGCGATGAAACCCGTCGGGGGGTTGCCGTCGTGGAGACCAGACCATCTAGGGAAGTGGCACCACCCAAGGCAGCAGCTGCATTGGGCGGATGTCGCAAACATATATATTCTGTGCTGGCAAACGGTGCAAACGGAGGTAGGGACTAAGAGTCTGTTTCCCTGACCTACACGATTGCTGCCGGAAAAGAGGGGGGGAGAAGACGGAGGCAGGGGCTGTTGCTCAGCATTGCTTCCGACTCTACAACGAAGATTGTAGTTATGAGTGGTAGCAGCTGTTTGAGTTGTTGGCGCCGTGGGGCGCGAGCAGCAGCGGGTACTTGTTGTGGCTTTCTGAGCAGCGGGGCTGCTGGAAGGTAGTGGGGGGGGCGCTTAGACGTAGACTACGGGACGCCCTTGGGCGTGAACAGCAAGGAGCCACAAAAGATTTATAAAAGTTACGTGGACTTCGGGTTTTGGGATCAAGCCCAGAACAACCTGTCCGATGCAACCATCCCTTGCACGAGACACACTGAACAGAGTATGACCGTCCTAAAAAGATTATTTTCCGGCAGATGCAGCAAAACCATTTCTCAGGACCGGGGTCAGGAGACGGACCCGGATTGGATTCGATGCCTTCCCGGAGTAAGAGAATATGGAGCAGTCCTGCTGCAAGGAGCTGCTGGGAGGATGACAATTTGTGGGAGGGACGAAACAAATTAGATGGGGTCACACTGAAATGACAGTCCTTGGTCGGGAAAAATCCCGAGTCGCTCCGGTACATAGAACCGACTTGGTTGGGAAGCGATAAGTATGCTTGCGTTCAAGTAATTTGAATGTTGGGTTCCTCTTCACAGTTGGCCTGTGGTGCGTCAGGGTTATTTACAGTATTGCCAGACGTCAGGGTTCTAAATTATACGCGGAGAAATTCTATCATATGGCATCACTTCCCTGCCTTGGGTCGGAAAGCGAATTTTCTTTAGCGAAGACATTGGATGATCTTACTAGTGGTGGGTAATGACACTATTTTTTGAGTGTTAACACAGTAGCACAGGCACACTTTGCAGTGTTAACACATTGTGTTGACACAATTGTGTTATAACTGATTATCGAAAGTCGATATGAGTGTAGGCACAATATCAGAGCACAGTACTGTGTTACTTACCTCTAACGCCACGTTTGACGCCATTTAGAAGAGTAAATCATGGCAACATTTATCTTCTTTCATACTCCAATTTTTCAAAGTCATATCATCTGGTCAAGAGGATAGTAAGTGCCCCTGTGGACACCATTTTTTTATGAAAAAATTAAAATAAAATAAAAATTTTGAGAGCGCAGTGAGAATATTAAAATCTTTTTAAATGTCATTATCCTCTCACCGGTTTTATCTTGTAATATTTGTATCATGTGTATAAATATGTTTTGAGTGAAGTGTCATTGGAAAGCAATACAATCAACACACAAGCACAATGGGACTATCTATGTATGTGCACTTACGATCTGAGTGTCATTCTCTATGCTATAGAGCGTG
>JARSSU010029398.1:0-12275 GCA_029619165.1 Eurosta solidaginis
CACAGCTCAAAGCAAGAAAAAACATATAAGCGTTAAGGAACAAACCAACAAATTAATTAAAAGTAGTGTTTAAGGGATAGGCGATATAAATTTACCTTCCTTTTGGTGTATGTGGCTGCTGCGGATGCGGAGGTGATGGCGATTATGTGGTGGTGATGATTATGGTGGTGGTAGCGGTGGCACGAGATCCTTTGGTGGAATGTAGTAAATTCTGAACACCCAACAAAACGTTTGGATCAAAAGATTGCGTGAGCACTTTGCTTTTCTTTGATTCGGCACAGGTTAAAAACTTTTAATAAGAGAGAGTGAGGGTTTTTTTTGGTTTATCAAATTATATTTTTTCACTGATTTAATTGGGTGCTCACACGAGTGGTAAAAGGAATTCGAATGAATAAAAAAATGTAAAAAGAAATCTCAAAACAAATATATATATGTACATACGTACATGTCACTGTCAACTCATCAGTTGGGGTTGCCAGAGGGGTGAAATACAAATTGGTATAAAACTTACCTCAACTGATGAGTATAGTGATCACTATGACAATGTATAAATAATTCTAGTATAATTTTTTTTTAACTAATTATTCATATTATATAAATATTTTTTTTTTTTATTTTATGTATTTAATTAATTTTTTATATTTTTATAATTAAATAAAATATATTTATTATATTTTTTATTATTTAATTTTATATAATATTTATTATAATTTATTGTTAAATTATAATTAATTTTTTTTTTTTTTTAATTTATAATATTTTATTTATTAATAATATTTTATTTTATATTAATTTATATTTTTTTGTATATTTTTTATTATTATTTTTTTTATATTGATTTTATTTATTAATTTAATATTTATTTTTAATTTTAATAAAAAATATAAATATATTATATTTTATATTTAATAATATATTATATTTATTATTTTATATTTATATATTATTAATTAAATTTTTTTATTTAATTATTTTAAAATATTTTATTAATTTTATATTATAATATTAAATTTTTTTTTATTTAATATTATATTTTAAATGTTTTATTTTTAAATAATTAATATTTTTATTTATTTATTATTATTTTATTAATTAGTTTTTAATTTTATATGATTTTTTTTTATTAATTTTTGTTTTATATTATTTAATATTATTATTTTATTTTTTTTATATTTGTTTTATTTTAATTGTTTTTATATTTAATATTTATTTTTATTTAATATAATATATTTAAAATATTTGTTATTTTAATTATTAAATTTAAATTTTTTTATTTTAATAATTATATTTAAAATTTTAATTTTAATATAATATTAATTTTATATTTATTTTTTTATTTATTTTATTTTTATATATATAATTTTTTTATTTATTTTTATATATATTTTTTTTGTAAATAGTATTTATATTTAAATTAATATTTTTTTAAATCTTTTTAATTTATAAATGATTAAAAATTATATTTTTATTTTATATTATATATTTTTATTTAAATTATAATTATTTTTATATATTTATTAAAATTTTATAAATTTTTAAATAAATTTTATAATATATAAATTTAAATTTATTTAATAATATATATTATATTTAAATATATTTTTTTTATATTATTTTATATTTATTTTATTTAATATTTATTTATTATATTTATTTAATATTTTTTTTTTTTAATTTTAAAAATTTTTTATTATTATTATTTTTTAATATATTTATTTTAAATTTTTTTTATTTAATTAATTATTTATTTTTATATTATAAATAAATTTTATATTTTTTATTATAATTTTTATTTATTTTTATTATTTATTATATATTTATATTTATTTATAAAAATATATAATTTTTATTTTTTTTTTATTAAATAAATTTATTTTTTATTATTTAATAAATTTTTAAAATTTTTATTTTTTATTAATTTTAATTTATATTATTAATTTATTATAAATATAAATTTTAAAATTTTAATTATTTTTTTTATATATATTAATTATAAATAATAAGTTTTTATAATTTATTTTTTTTATATATTAAATTTTATTTATTTTTATTATTTTTTTAATTATATTATATTATTTTATTTTATTTAATTATATAAATATTAATTTATATTTTTAATAATTATATTTTAATTATTACTAAATATATTTATTAATATTTTATATAATTTTTGATATTAAATTTTTTATATAAATTTTTATTAATAATATTTATTATTTTTATTTTTTATAAAATAATTTTATATTTATTATATTTTTTAATATTATTATTTTTTAAATATTTTTTTTATTTTTTTTAATTTAATAAAAATATTTTATTTTAAATTTTTTTAATATTATTATTTTATAATAAATTTATAATTTTTTTATATTTTATAAATATTATTAATATTAATATTATATAAATGTTAATTTTATTTTATATTTAATTTATATATAAAAATAATTTATTATTTTTTATTAATTAATTTTAATTTATTTATATTATAATTATTTATAATTTTATAATTTTATATAATTTTTTTTATATTTTATTTATATAATTATATTATTTTAATATTATTTTTTTTTTTTTTTTTATAAAATATTTAATTATTTTATTTTAAATAATTTTATATATTTTTTAATAATATATAATTTTATTTTTATATTATTATTATAATAATTAATTTAAATATTATATTAATAATTTTTTTTTTGATTATATAAATTTATATTTATTATTTTTATTTTTTTAATTATTTAATATTAAATTATTTATGAATTATAAAAAATTTTAATTTATATTAATTTTTATTATATTTTGAAAAATTTATTTAATATTTTTATTATAATTTTTTATTATTTTTTTTATTTATTTAACTGTTATATTAAAAATAATAATTTAATTTAAATATTTATTTTTATTATTATATAATATTTAAATATATTTTTATTTAAATATTAATATTTTTATTTAAATTTTTTATTATTATTTATTTAATTTTATATTTTATAATTTATTTTTTTTTTATTTATTTTGTTTATATTATTATTATATAATTATTTATAAATTATTTAATAATTTATGTATTTAAATATTAATTAATTAATTATTAATTATTAATAAATTTATAATTATATAATTTTTTATATATTATTTTTTTGATAATATAATTTTTAATATTAATTTATTTATTATTATTAATAAAATTTATTTATATTTATATATTTTTAAAATATTTATTATTTTATTTTTTTTTATTGATTTTATTTTTTATTTATTATAAATTTTTATATAGTATAATAATTATATTATTTATATTTTATTTTAATTAAGTTTTATTTATATTATTTTTTATTATTATTTTTTAATTTATTTTTATGATATTTATATTTTATTTTATTTTTTATTTATATTATATTAAATTTTATTATTATTTTTTATATATTTAATTATTAATTTATTATAATTAAATTGAATATTTTTTTTTTGATTTATTTTATTTTTTATAATTTATTTTATATTTTTTATTTTTATATTTATTAATTTTAAAATTTAATTAAATATTTATAATTTTAATTATTTATATATTATTTATTTATATAATTATTGTTTATATTTAAATATTAAATTTTTTATTATTTTTTTTAATAATATTTATATATTAAATTTATAATATATTTTTATTTAATTAAATAATTTATAATAATTTTTATTTTTTAATATATATATTATATATTTTTATTTATTTATTTTTATTTATTTTAAATATTATTTTTTTAATTTATATTTTATATATAAATTTTATATTTATATTATATAATTTAAATTTTATTTTAAAATTTTTAATTTAATTTAATTATTATATAAATATTAATTTAAATTTATTATTATTTTTTATTTTTAATAAATTTTATTTTATTATTTATTTTTATTAATATTATATTATTAATTTTTTTTAATTTATTATTAATTAATTATATTTAATTATTTTAATTTTTTTATAAAATAATTTATAATTTTAAATTTAATTATTGTTTAAATTTTTTATATATATATTTTTTTTTATATTAAATTAATATTTTTTAATAATATATTATTTGTATTTTTATATAAAATATTTTTAATTTAAATTTTATTATTTAATATTTTATATATTATTATTTTTATTTATTATTTATTTTTTTTAATTTTGTATTAATATTATTTATATTATATTTTTAATATTATATATTTTATTAATATTATAATATATTTTTTTAATATATTATTAATATTATTTTATTATATTTTTATAAATATTTATTTATTTTAAATTTATTTTATGTTTATTATTTATATTATTTTAATTATATAGGAATGAATATTTATTAAATATTTTATTTATATTTTTAATTTATATTAAATTTTTTATTTTAATTAATTTTTTTTATTTAATTAATATTATTTAGAAATATTTTATTATTTTTTTTATAATTTTTTATTTAAATTAATATTAATATATATTATAATATTATTATATATTTATATATTTATATTTTGATTATTTTAATTGTTTTTTTTTTTAATATAGTATAATTTTAATTTTTTATTAAATTTTTTTTTAATTTATTTTATTAAAATAATATTTTTTTAAATTTATTAATTATATTTTGGTAAATAAAAAATTAAAATAATTATATTTATTAATAATAATTTATATAATTTTTTATAAATAAATATATTTATTTTTAATTTTTTTATAAATATAAAATATAAATAATAATATATTTTTTTATTAAATAATTTTATTATAATTAATATTAAAATTATATTAATAATTAATTAAATTTAATTTTATATATATTTTATTTTTTAATATTTATATTTTTTAAATTATTTTTTTTTTTTTTTTTATATATTTTATTTTTTATTTATTATTAATTATAATTTTTAATATTTGTTTTATATATATTATATAATTTAAATTATAATTTTTTATAGTTATATTATATTTATATTAAATTTTATATTAATTAAATTTTTTTAATTATATATTTTTTTAAGAATATAATTATATTTAATATTTTATTTTATTTTTTTAAAATGATATTTTTTTTTTTTTAAATTATTTATTTATTTTATATTATTTTATTGAAATATATAAATAATTTATATTATATTTTTTATTAATTAGATATAATTTATTATTATTTTATATATTATAATTATTAGATTATAATTATATTTATTTTTTTATAAATTTAATTAATTAATTATTTTTTTATTATTATATTTATTTTAGTAAAATAATATATTATTTATTATATTTTTAATTAAATTTTTTTTAATATTTATAATATAATATATAATTTTTATAAATTATTTTATTATATTTTTAATTTAATTAAATATTATTTTTTTATTTTTTATTATATTTATATTTATATTTTTATTATATTTATTATTTTTATTTATATTTAATATATTTTATTATTATTTTTATTTTAAATTTTTATATTATTTTAAATTTTTTTATTTTATTTATTTTATTATTATTTTGTTTTTTTTTTTTATTTTTTATTATATAGTTATATTTATTTTATTTATTTAATTTAAATATAATTATTATTAATTTATATAATTTTTTTTAAAATTTTTTATTTATTTATTATTTTTTTATAATTAATTTTTTATTATATATAATAATTTTATTTAATTTTTATTAATTATAATATAATTTATTATATATTTTATTATATATTTTTATAAAATTTTATAATAATTAAGATGAATTTTTTTTTTATTTTTATAATATTTATTTATATTTTAATATATATTTAATTTATTAAATTATATTATTTTTTTTTTATTATAATTATTTAAATTAAAATATGATATTATAATTTTATTATTATAATAATTTATTTATTTTTAATTTATAATATTTATTATTATAATTAATTATTTAATATTTATTTATAGATATATTTTAAATTTATTTTTATATTTTTTAATAAGTAATAATTATTTATTTTTATATTTATTTTTTATTTTATAATTTTGAATTTTTTTTTTTATTTAATTTATATTATAAATTTATTTATATTTTTATTATTTATTTAATAATTTAATTATTTTTTTTATATTTATTTTTATATTTTTAATTTTATTTTTTATATTATTTTATTATAATATATTAATTTAAATATTTTATAATATTATTTTTTAAATTAAGATTTAAATTATTGTATTTTATATTTGATATAATATATTTTTATATTATTATATATAAATATTAGTTTTATATATAAATAAATTATTTTTTAAAATTAAATTTATATTTTAATTAAATATTGATAATTAATATTTATTAATTATTATTTTAATATTATTTATTATATAATTAAATTATATATATTATAATATAATTAATTTTTTATAATATGTAATTTTATTTATTATAATTTTATTTATTTATTTTTTATATAATATTTAATTAATAATTATTATTTTTATAATATTTATATTTTTTTTATTTTTTTTTTTTTTATGATTTATTATATTTTGTATATTAATTTTTATTATATATTTTTATATTATATTTATTATTTTTTATTTTTTATTTTATTATATTATTTTAATTATTTTAATTAATAATTTTATAATTTTTATAATATTTAATTATATTTTTTATTATTTATTATTTTTATTATATATATTTTATAAATTATTTATATTAATTATTATATTTTTTTTTTTTTTTATTTATTTTTTTATTATTATTTTTATATAAAATATATATATTTTTTTTTATATATATTTATTATTTTTATTAATTTATTTCTTATTTTTAAAATATATAATTAATATTATAATAATTTTTAATTAAATATTTATATTTATTTTTTTTATATTTTTTTATTATATTTATATTTTTTATATGTTATTTAATTTAATTATTTTTAATTTTATTAATTATATTAATTTTATTATTTATTTGTTATTTATTTATTATTAATTATTATTATTGTAATATATAATTTTATTTTTTTATATTATTTATTTATTTTATATTTTTTATTTAATCTTTATATTTATATATTAAATATATTTTTATATTTTATTGTTTATTATTATATATATATTAATTTATTTATATTTATTAAATAATTTTTAATAATTTTTTTTTAATTTAATATATTTTTTATTTTTATAAAATTATATTATATTTAATTTTATTATATTATTAAATATTTATTTTTTTTTAATTATTTATTTTTATTTTATATTTTTTGTATATTTTTATATTTAATATAATTTTTTTTAATTAATTATTAATTTTTTATTATATATTTTAATTAATAATTTATATATTATAATTTATTTTATTTTATATTTTTATATTTATTTATATTTTAAGTATTTTTATATTATTTATTTTAATATCTTAGTATTTATATAATGTTTTTTATTAATTTTTATATAATTTTTATTTATTTTTTTATTTTTTTTTTAAAAATATTTAATTTATTTTTTTTTTTTATAAAATTAAATTTTATTATTATGTATATTTTATGTTTATTATTATTTTTTGTTAAATATAATTTTCTATAATATAATTTTTTTAATATTATATTTATATATTTTAATATTATATTTTTATAATTAATTTATTTTTATAATTGATTATATTTTATTTTTAAATTTATTTTTTTTATATATAAATTTTTATAATGTAAAATTTAATTAATTATAATTTATTAAATTTATTTTTTTTAATATTTTATTATTTATATTTTTATAATAATTTTATTTAATTTATTTTTAATTTTTTATTTAATTTTAATAATTAATATTATAATATTATTTTTATTTTTATGTTATATATTAATTAATTTTTTATATCTATATTATTTTTATTTAAATATAGATATTTTATTTATTTTTATTTTTTATAATTTTTATAATATTTTTTTAAATTATTAATAATATATTTTAATATTATATTATTTTTATAATATATTTATATTATTAATATATTAAAATTTAATATTATATTTATTATATTTAAAATATTTTTTAATTAATTTTATATTATATTTATATTTTATTAATTTTTAATTAAATTTTAATTATTAATTTAAAATATTATTTATATAATAATATATTATATATTTTTATAATATTTTAATTTTTTTTTTAATTATTTATTATATTTATATTTATTTAAATATTTTTTATGTATATATTATATTAAATTATTAAAAATTTATTATTATTTTAATTTTTCTTTTTTTTTTATTATAATTTATTATTTTATTTTTTATTTTTATTAATTTTATGTTAAATTTTTATATATTTTTTAATTATTTTTTAATTTTATTTTAAATTTAATTATTTTTTTTATATAATAATTCAATATATATTAATTTTATTTTTTATTTTTTTTTATATTTTTATTTATTTTAAATATATTTTATTATTTTTTTTTTTTTATAATTATTTTTGTATTAATATATATTATATTATAAATTGTTTTTAATAATTTTATATTTTTTTATAATTTATATATTATTTTTTATATTAATTTTAATTTTTTTTATTTTTTATTTTATTTTTATTTTTTTATTTATTTATTAATTAAATTTTTTAATATAATTTAAATTATTTATTTTTTTTATACATTTTAATATAATTAAAAAATTTTATATTATTTGTATATTTATAATTATATTATATTATTTTATATAATATATAAATATTTGTTTTTATATTTTTTTTTATTATATTTATATTATTTTATTAATATATTATTTTTTTTAATTTATTAATATTAATTTTTATAATATTATATTAAAATTAATTTTATTTATATTTTATTATAATTAATAATTTAATAAATTTTATTTTTAATTATTTATATATTAAATTTATTATATTATATTTTTTTAATTTTATAATTTTTTAATTTATATTATTTTAATTATTATATTTAATATATTTTTTTTATTTTTATTTTTAACATATATTTAATTTCTTAAATTTAATATAGTATTAAAATATTATTAAATAATATTTTTTTTTTATAAATTATTATTATATTTATTATTATTATTTTATTTATTTATATTTTTAATTTAATGATTTGTATATTATTATTAAGTTTTTTAAATTTATTTTTTATAAAATTTATTATTATTTATTATTTAAATTTTATTAAATATAATTTTTTATAATAATTTTAATAATTATATATTATTTATATATATGTAATAAAATAAATAAATTTAAATATAATATATTTATGTTTTATTTATTAATTAAATTTTTAATAAATTTTTTATTATAATTTTTATTAATTATAATAATTTTTGTATTATATATGTTTATATATAATTAAATTAAAAATTTATAATTTATTTTTATTTATTTTTTATAATTTATATTATAAATTTTTTTTTTTTATTTTAAATTATAATTATAAATTATAAATATTTTTATTGTAAATTTAAATAATAATAATTTAATTTTTTTAAAATTTTATATTTATTTATATATATATATAGATAATTTTAAATTATATATTTATTATATTTAAATATTTTAATTATTTTTTATTATAATTTATTATTAATAGTAATAATTATTTTATTAAAATTTTTTATATAATATTTTATTTTATATTATTATTAATTTATTTATTTTTAATATTTATAAATTATTAATATTATATAATATTGTTTTTTATTAATATTAATTCTATTAAATATAATTTTTTATATAATTTAATTTATTTTATTATAATTTTTATTTTTTATTTATATTTGTATTATATATTAATATATTTTATTTTAATTTAATTAATTATATTTATTTTATAAATTATATTATTTATATTAAATTAAATATATATTAAATATTTATATTATACATTGATTTTGTAATAAATAATTTAATATTTTTATTTTTTTTTAAATTTTTTATTTATAATTAATTTTAAATAAATTTATATATAAAAAAATTTTAAATATTTTTTTTAATATTATTAATAATATTTAATTTTCGTATATTTTAATTTATTTATATTAAAATTTATTATTTTTTTTAATTTTTATTAATTTTTTAATTAATATTTATATATATATTTTTTTTATATTTAATTATAAATTTATAATTAAATTTTATAATTAAATATATTATTTATATATTTATTATATATTATTTATTTAATTATATTTTATTATTTATATTATGTATTATAAATCATATAATTTATTATTTTTATTTATGAATAATATATTTATTTATTATATTTTTAATAAATATTTAATTATATTATATTTTAATATATTTCTTTTTATAAATTTAATTATTTATAATTTTATTTTTATTTAAATTATTTTTAAAAAATTTATTAAATTTTTTTTTATTATTTTATTTATTATTAAATTTTATATTTTATATAATATTTTAATAATTTATTATTAAATTTATTATTTAATTTGTATTTTAATTTTTATTTATTTTTATAATTTTAATATTTTTTATATAATATATTTTATAAAAACTTTTTAAATTATAAAATTATTTTATATTTTTATTATAATTTTATTTTAAATTTAATCTAATAATTATATTTATTAATAAAAATATAAATATTATTTTAATTATTAATTTATTAGATTATATTTATTTCATTTTTATTTTTATATATTTTATTTTTAATTATTTATTAATATAATTATATTTAATATTATAATTTATAATTAAATATTATAATTTAAATTAATATTTTATTATTTTTATTTTATTATTAAAGTTTATTTATAATATATTATTTTTTATTTTTTATTTATTTATTTTATTTATTTTTTAAATTTAATTTTATATTAATATAATTTTTATATTATATTATTATTTATTTTATATTTTTTAAATTCTTTTATATTTTATAAAAATATTTTTCTATTTTTATTTTATTTATTTTTTAATTTTTTATAAAATTTATTAAATATTATTATTAATTATAAATTATTATATATATTATTATATTTTTTTATTTTATTCAACTTTTATTTTTATTTTATAGGTTATTTTTTTTTTTATATAATTATTTTTTATATTTTTATTAATTTTTTTTAATTTTAATTTTTATTAAATATTTTTATATAATATTATTTAATTTTTAAATATTAATATTATTTTTTTTATCATATTTTTTATATTTTATTTATTATTATAATAAATTATTTTTTTTTATATATATTTATTTTTTTTCTAATTTTTTTTATATTTTTAATAATATTTATTTATTATTATATATTAATATTATAATATTTTTAATTTTATAATTTATTATAATTTTAATTATTTAAGTCATTTTTATTTATTTATTTTCTATTTTTTATTTCATTTATTTTATATATTATTTTTATTTTTTATTTATTAATGTTATTTTCATAATTATATAACATTATAAATTTTATTAATTTTAATTATTTATTTATTTTAATTAATTTTTTAATATTTATTTTATTTTAATTATTTTTTTTTTTATTCATTTTTATTTTATAAATTTATTTATTATTCTTATTTTTTTTTTATTTATATAATTTATTTTTTTATATTTATATTTTTTATTTTTGATTAATTTGTTTGATTAGTGTTAATTTTGTTTTATAATTTTAATTTATTTTTATTATATTTTATTTCTTTTTTTATTATATTTATTTTTATTATTTATTTTTATTATATATATATTTTATTATTGTATTTAATTTTTTTTTATTTAATTTTTATTATTTTATTTTACATTCCTAACTTACAGCACTTACTTTTCAACTTATTTTCTTAATTTATCTTACTTTTTCTTATTATAACTCTTTTTCACTCTCTACTTTCTCTCTTTTTACTTTCTGTTTCTACTTTTTTCTACAAATATTTCATTTCTCTTTATCTCTTTCCTTTCTAATCCCCTTTTGCATTTTCTTCTCATTAAATTACTTTCTTCTTCTTCTCATTTTCTTCCTTAGTATATTACTTTTTTCTCTCTTGCCTTTCCTCTGTTCCTTTTCCTCACTTCTACTTTTTATCAATCCCTTACATTCTTGATATGTTCTTTCCTTTTCAACACTTATCTCACCTTTTTTCCTTACACACTTACTTATACTCCTTCTTTTTTTTTTTCTCCTCTACACTTAACTTACCTTCCCTCTCCCTTTCCCTTTTCTTTTTCTTTTTTTTTCTTTTTCCTTCTTTACTTTCTCTTATTCCACCTATACCTCTTCCCATTTCATTTTTTTCTTTATTCC
>JARSSU010029399.1:0-17471 GCA_029619165.1 Eurosta solidaginis
CATACATATTTTCTTATTATTATCAAAACCTTAAAAATTTGCTGGTCATTTTTTTCCTTTGTGCTCTATAAATAAGTTGTATAAAAACCGGCGTAGGACGGAAAATAGAACGTCAACAAATTAATGGATTTAAAGCTTTACAAATATTCTACTGAAATTGTTGTACTCAGCCAAATATAGCAAAGTGGTTAGTGTGAAAATTTACACATAGTGACTGTGTCGTACATTCTTCATCTTTGAATTATATGAAAGTTTTCTACGTATACGAAAAGCATCGTTTGTTTAACAAAATCTTTGCTAGCGCAATTTAAACCTTGCAGCGGTTCCTTACTGTCTCATCATCAAAGGGGTGGCGGGCAAAACGAAGTGGAGTTCAAGTCCAGTGAAACCAGGAAGTCTTGGCCGCAAATATCAGTGCAAGTCCCACTATCTTCACAGCAGGAGCACATATACAACAGGTGAGTCGTACTGCATCCACACCAGTGTATGTAGTCATTTTAAATTTGTTATTTAAATTTCAAATCCTCAAAAATGTACAAATTTTCATTCAATTAGTTTCGTAAGTCATGCTTGCTGTTTTCAAATTGTTAAATTTTAATTTACATATGTACGTAAATGCTCTTAAATATTTCTTATGGATATTTAAATTTTATCAATTTAATGTTCATTTCATAATTTTTAATATAAATTTCATAATAATTAAATTCCTACCGGATAGCCGCCCTCGACTTAACTATTTTTTTCGTTTGTCAGCAAGCAACGGCTAACTTCCCATCGTCCTCTTGATCCAGCATTTTCTTTCGTTAAGTGAGAAAATTGGGGTTCGGTGGCGATTTGGAAGTTGCCGTCGGCACTGATTTAGTTTGCCTGCCAACAAGTCACCAGCTGTTCCTGCGTTTCTAAATTCCTTTCATTGTGATAATATACATATATCAAAGAAATAAAGACTGGTTTTTAATTATTCCTATGCATAAATACTAATTATCTTGTTTTTATTTCTTTTCGCAAAACACAATTGGTTTCATTCCCGCAATTTGTGTGCACATGGAAAGTATTCCATCACCGCTATGACCAATTGGTGAGAGATGGCGCAACTTGGAACACATATATCGTCAGTTGCGCTTCCCAAGGCAGTCGGTTCTATGCACCGGATCGACTCGGGATTTTTCCCGACCAAGGACTGTCATTTCAGTGTAACCCCATTTAATTTATTGCGTCACTCCCACAAGTTGTCATCCTCCCAGCAGCTCCTTGCAGCGGGACTGCTCCATATTCTCTTGCTCCGGGAAGGTATCGAATCCAATCCGGGTCCGTCTCCTAACCCCGGTCCTGAGAAATAGTTTTGCTGCGTATGGCGGAAAAGAATCTTTTTGGGATGGTCATACTCTTGTCAGTGCGCCTCGTGCAAGGGATGGTTGCATCGGACTTGCTGTTCTGGGCTAGATCCCAAAACCCGACGTCCACGTAACTTTTATAATTATTTGTGGCTCCTTGCTGTTGTTGTTGTTGTTGTAGCAATGCTTCGCCCCACCTAACAGCCGCGACCGATCACAAATTGTCATCAATATCCTCTAACGGGAGTCCAAGGAAACTTGCCGTTTCAACAAGGGTGGACCATAAGGAAAGGGGAGTTAGAGGCGTTGGTTCCACATTACAATTAAAGGGATGGTTGGTGTCATTTGGGGACACATTGCAAGCGGGCATACATTTTGTATGTCGGGGTTGATTCTGGATAGGTAGGAGTTTAACCTGTTACAGTATCCAGAACGAAGTTGAGCAAGAGCGACGCGCGTTTCCCTGGGGAGTATGCGTTCCTTCTCCGCGAGTTTTGGATACTTTTCTTTAAGTACTGATTCACCGGGCAATTCCCGGCATAAAGGTCCGACGCCTGTTTATGGAGTTCACCAAGGACCTCCTTGTGTTTTTTCGCTTCATACGGCTGGGTTCCCAGGTGCCGTATTTCCTCAAAATGCTTACGGAGATGACCCCTTAAGCCCCTAGGCGGTGCCGGTTCATCAATCAGATGTCTGTTGGGATGCTCAGGTTTCTGCGTATTCAACAGGAACTGTTTGGTCAGCATCTCATTTCTCTCCCTGATGGGGAGTATTCTCGCCTCATTATGCAGATGGTGTTCTGGGGACATAAGAAGACAGCCCGTGGCGATTCTGAGAGCAGTATTTTGGCAGGCCTGTAGTTTCTTCATTGGGTAATTTTTAGGCTTGGCGACCATATGGGTGACGCGTAGCACGTAATCGGCTGGCTAATAGCTTTGTATGTGGTCATGACGCGTTTCTTTATCTTTTCCCCAGGTACTGCCAGCGAGGGATTTGAGGATTTTTTTACGGCTCTGAATTCTCGGAACAATTGCGGCTGCGTGCTCACCAAAATGTAGATCCTGATCAAACGTCACAGCCAAGATTTTGTGGTGTAGGACAGTCGGTAGCGTAGTGCCATCGACGTGGATGTTCAAAATGGTCGACATATGGGACGTCCATGTTGTAAATAAGGTCGCGGAAGATTTAGTCGGTGATAATGCCAGTTTCGCGAGGCGAAAAAACTGGAGAGATCAGGAGGTAGCCGTTTATTTTATTGCATAGCGCATCGATCTTTGGGCCTGGGCCTGTGGCCATTATTGTGCAGTCATCGGCGTAGGAAACGATTGTGAGTCCCTTCCGGTGGTGAAGGTAGCTTAGATATGTAGAAATTAACACAAAGTGGGGATAGGGACACCACCCTGTGTGCACCCTTTTGTTTAATTCTCCTTGGTTTTAATGTTTCGATTCTAAATCTGCACCGATGCCTGCCGACAACCCAGATAATTGCCGGTCCACCTTTTAAGACATGGAGGAAGGGTAGACCCTTCAGGTCTTTCAGTAACGAGCCATGGTTGACCGTATCAAACACTTTTGATAGGTCTAGCGCTACGAGTACTGTTCTATGGTGGTGGTATTGATTTAAAACCGCAATTTATCTGGGTGCTAATGGCATTTAGCGCGGTGGTAGTGCTATGGAGTTTTCTGAAACCATGCTGATGAGAGGCTAGCTGCAAATTTGTTTGGAAATAAGGGAGCAAAATGGCTTCAAGCGTCTTTGCTACTGGCGATAGAGAGATATCGGACGATACGACTCACCTATGTTAGCTGGTTTCCCAGGCTTTAGTAGCGGGACCACCTTGGCCATTTTCCATTTCTCGGGTATGACAAAGGTGGAAAGAGACAGGTTGAAGACATGCGCTAAATATTTGAAACCCTCTTTCCTAGGCTTTTAATCATCGGCATGGCTGTGCCGTCTGGGCCCACTGCTTTGGATGGTTTAGCGCGACCAATGGCGTCCTCAACCTCTTTAGCGGTGATGGTGATTGGTGACGCGCTGAATTTGACCGCAGGATGATGCATTATATATTGTCGGCAGAAAGCGCTCGCGCATTTTTTTCGCATCCGACAGCACTTTGTCGCCAAAGGCGATGGAAACTTGTCTTTGTGCTTAGTCGGATTCGATAGGGACTTTACGGTGGACCAAAGTTTACCCACACCGGTAGAGAGGTTACAACCTCTTACGTGCTCCTCCCATTTCGCCCGCTTGTGTTCGTCCCAAGCAATCTGATGCGTGTTGGTTTATATCCCTTACTTGGGGGTCGCCTGGATCAAGCGGTCTTATAGGTCACGTTCTCTCGCTAAGTTTGCGGCCTCCGCGGCAAGTGGGCCGGATTTCGGGAATTCTCCCGGCGGGAATGAAACTTGCCGAGCGGATTCAATGACCTTACGGAAGGCACACTCCCCTTGGCGGCATCAGTCGGGATAGGGAGGACAGCAAAGCGGTTGTCTGCAAAAGATTTATATTACTTCCCACTTTCCTTTGTTTGAAGTTTATGAAAGTACGTTTTTCGGTGACGATGAGTCGGCGTACGCTCGAGCGAATAAGTATGGGCAGGTGGTCGGATGCCAAAGTTACCATCGGCTGCCAGTTGACGCAATTTACGAGTTCTGCGCTCACGATTGAGATATCTGGCGAACTGTGACAGCTTCCTACCATACGTGTGTGGCGTCTCCGTTTATTGTGCAGAACGTCGTTTCTTCTATTTGATCCGCCAACATCTCACCCCTCTGTCGTGATGGGCATTGAAATCGCCTAAGATAATGCGATTGTTGCCAGTCAGTAAGGCTCTGATATTAGGGCGGTATCCACTGGGGGCAAACAGGTGGCAGGAGGGATGTAGATGTTGATGATTTCTAGGTTTGCATCGCCTGACCGGACAGATAGGCCTTGACGTTCTAAGACATTGTTCCTGCTTTCTGATGCAAAGGATCAAATATATAATATTGCACAGAGTGGTGTATGATAAACCGCGAGGCCGCCTCCATTTCCGCTCTCGCGGTCTTTCCTGTGGACATTATGCTCAGAGCAGGTCTGCAATGCAGATCTGCGGTGAGTTTTAGTCTCTTGAATTGCAGCAATGCGGATGTTGTGCCGCTTCATGAAATCGGCTATCTCCGTATCTTCCCAGTTAGTCCATTACAGTTTAACTGCAGAATTCTGAAGTGCATAAGGAGAGACGCCGCCACTCTGGGGGTAAGTGACGGGTGACTACTGTGACTGGGTTGTGGAAGGCCATGGACGCAATTGCTGTTGTGTCCCTGGGACTGGGCGTCCTTGCACAAGCATTGGGGGTGCCTGGATGATTTGGGGTTGCGACCCTGGCAACATGGCGCGATGAAACCCGTCGGCGGAGACCAGAACTTCTAGGAGAAAGTGGCACCACCCAAAGGCAGGAGCTGCCATTAGGCGGCCAGATGTACACGCACCAACAACTATACAATATACTGATCTGGAAACGTATGCAAAACGAAAGGTAAGGAACTAAGAGTCTGTTTATCTCCTGCCTTACATGACACGATTAGCTAACCAAAGGAAAACAAAAACAAAAAAGGGGGGGGGGGCTGGTGAGGGGGGGGGGGGGGGGGGGGGGGCGGGGGGGAGGGGGAGGGGGGGGGGGGGGGGGGGGTGGGGGGGGGGGGGGGGGGGGGGGGGGGGGGGGGGAGGGGGGGGGGGGGGGGGAGCGGGAGGGGGGGGGGGGGGGGGGGGGGGGGCGGGGAGGGGGCGGGGGGAAGGGGGGGGGGGAGGGGAGGGGTGGGGGGGGGGGGGGAGGGCGGGGGGGGGGGAGGGGGGGGGGGGGGGGAGGGGGGGGGGGGGGGGGAGGGGCGGGGGGGGGGTGGGGGGGGGGGGCGGGGCGCGTGAGTGTGAGCGAGGGCGAGTGCGAGTGTGTGAGGAGTGCGTGGGCGGGCGTGAGGGGTGGGGGGCGAGTATGAGAGAGAGAGAGAGGAGAGAGTAGGCCGAGATGCGGGGCGAGCTGAAGAGATGTGAGGGAGAGAGGATGAGATGTGTTGTGGGGAGGGAAGTGGGGTGGTGGGGTGGGGGTGATGGGTGGGGTGTGAGGTGGGAGCGCGGGGCGCTTGAGGGGTGTGAGAGAGAGGAGTGGGGAGCGACGTGGGAGAGCGGCGAGTGGGCGGGTGTGCTGATGTGGGAGGGTGCAACGAGGCGTGTGGGTGGGTGCGTGAGAGGGGAGGGGAGCGGTGAGTGGTCGCGATGAGATGGGTGGGAGACGACGTGTGAGAGTGAGTTGGTGGGTGTTGAGAGCGTGGTGGAGGGTGTGGTGAGTTGCGTGATGGGGACGTGGTGGGGTGAGGGGTAGGGTGTGTGAGTGTGAGCGGTGTGTACGCGAGCGTGAGTGTGTTGGGGTGTGTGTGTGAGGGTGGGGTGTGAGAGGGCGTTGGGGCTGTGTGTGCGTGTGTCGAGAGGTGGGTGGTGTGTGGCTGTGGAGGGTGAGTGTGGAGTGTGTGTGAGGGGTGGGTGTGAGAGAGTGGGTGGTGGTGGGAGTGCGGACGCACGTGGGGTGTGTTGTGAGCGTGAGCGTGTGGTGTGTTGCGTGGCGGGGCGAGTGAGCGACGGTGCGTGAGGGCTGTGAAGGGGTGCGTGAGAGTGAGGGGATGGCGTGTTTTGGGATCGCGCGGGGCGCGCGATCGGGAAGGGGTGAGTGGTTGCGGGAGCGTGCGAGCGGCGGGGCGGGAGCGGGGCTGGGGGATCTCGGGGGGGGGGGGGGTGGACGGCGGGGCGATGGGTGGGGGGGGGGGGGGGGTTATAGGGGGGGGGTGGGACTTTGGGGGCGGGGGGGGTGGGCGGGGGGGGTGAGGGGGGGAAGGTGGGAGACGACGGGGGCAGGAGTGGCGATAGGGGCATGAATGCTCCTCACATACATTAGCTCTAAACCTAGCTAGACCTCTACTACGAGATTAGTAATTATAGAATGGTGGTCAACTGCTGGTTTGAGTTGTTGGCGTCGTGGGGTCGCGAGCAGCATGCAGCGGTGATAACTTTGTTGTGGCTTGCTGACAGCGTCGGGCTGCTGGTAGGTATGGGGGCGCTTAGCGTAGACTAACGCGTACGCCCCCTTTGCACCTCGTGAACAGCAATGAGCCACAAACATGAATTTCATAAAACAGTTTTTGGTGGAGTCAGCCCAGCAACAAACCTGTTCGATTGCAACTATCCCCTTTTGCAGTTCCCTATTGCATAAAACGAGATCACTACCTGAACAGAGTATGACCCGTCCTTATACTGATATTGATTCTTTTTTCTCCGGCAGAATGCAGCAAACATTTATACAGAGACCGGGGTCAACCGGCCCCCGGATTGATTCCGAGGCCTTTTCCCGGGTAGTTCCTGCTGCAGTGGAGGAGCGCAGTGGATGACAATTTTTGTGGTGACGGACGCAACAAATTGAAATGGGGTCCAACTGTGAAATGAACATCCCCTTGGTCGGCAAAATCCGACTAGACGCTTCCGGGTGGGGGTACTAGGTGACCGATTAGCCTTGGGAAGCGGCTCTTGTTGTTCAACGTCAAGGGCGTCCGTAGTCTAGGCTCCTCAGTTCACTCCGCCCTCCTCCCCCACCCCCGCCCCCCACCCCTATATTCCAGCAGGTCCCCGCGCTCAGCAAGTCTCACTAATACCGCACTGCTGCTTCGCGCTCCACGGACACCAAAAAACTCTGAGTACGCCCGTGATCCCACTCATATCTACAACCTTCCTAGTAGATGTAGGCGATGCAATCTCGAGCACTCAGAGCCCTACCCCCGTTCTATCTTCCATTCCCCCTTTTCCGGCAGCAATGTCCTGTAAGTCCAGGGTCGAACGGCATACCCCCGAAACGGTCGTTTCATAGCGCCATGTTGCCAACCTGCTTACGCCGAAAACCCAAACCACAACCCAGGGTATCCCCAATGCTTACCCAAGGTACGTCCAGGTCCCAGGGCCACAACAGCAATTTAGTCCGTCCTAGCCATTCACACAAACCCCCCTTCGCTCCCAACGCCGGTCACAATGACCAATGGAAATTTCCATCGCCATTTTGCGATAAAGTGTCTGTCCGTGTGCGACAAAATCCGCGTCAGAGCTGCGTATTCTGGCCAGAGCAAATTCTAATATGACACTATCTTTAATACGTTGTCGACTAAATGATAGACGGATGTCCAACAGATCACTTCATCATATGAACATATAATATTTTTCCAGCGCGTGCTCCAATTACCATATACACCGCCATAGAGGTTTGATGGATGCACATTGATCATGACTAAATCACCATTCCAATAAGCTTAGAGATGACCCTAGATTTATACGTAGCCAATATGTCATCGGACCCGTCTTAACAAGCCTTCGGGAAAGAGGGTATTCAACAATTAGCTTTAGTTTATGCGTCTAAATTTTTTTAGTCTTCAAATCCTATCCCTCTTTCCACCTTATTTGGACGTGTTAGATGATTATTATTTTTGAAAAATCTTATAAAGTAAGATCAAAGGACTCTCCACACTCGAAGCGCTACTCCACGATAACTCAGTTGTAAAATAATAATACACCAATAAAATAGGGATTATAATTAAATGTGTTATGTGGTTTTCTATAGTGTAAATCTAATTTTTATCTTTATTTGTTGTAACATTGTAAATAAATGTATATTATTTGATTATATATAGTTTTTCATTTTTCATAATATATTAATAAAAAAAATAATAAAATATTTAAGATTTAATTTTGTTAAAAATATTATTTTCCCCTTTGAAAAAATAAAAATTATAATTATATACGTTATACAAATAACTAATGTATGTTGTGAAAATGCTACATAATGGAAATGGCCTACAAGTTTGTCCCGCTACTACGCCTGGGAAATAAGCCAGCTATATATGGAATAGTCATATCGCAACCGATATCCTCTCCTAATCGACATAAGGCCAAAACTATCTGACAAAAAAAAACATAAATTAAGCCATCGAACATAATTTTTTCTCCCCTACTTCAAAGCACATTTTGCACGCTATCCTGTCAATCCACCATGGCTTAAGAGGAGAGGGGGAGAATAAAAGAAAGAACCTGCAAATGCAAAAAACAAACACAAAAAAGTAAACTGCACCACCGAGCGCTAAATGGCATTAGCATCTCACCGAACTTTCTACGAGCTGTTTTAAAAAATCAAAAATCCCCTAAAACAACATACATTAAAACCTATGTCCATCGATTGGCGCTAGACCTATTAAACAGCTATTATAGCCTCTTGCATTACCCGGTCTCACCATTGGCACGTACGTGCAAGACCTGGAAAAGGGGTCTACCTTCCCCCCTTATGTCTTTAAAAGGTTAGGTGATACCAAGTGACAAATTAACATCTGAAAGTGGAAATATCAGAAGCAGGCATCAGGTGCAGAGTTAGAACACGAAACTCAAAAACCGAAGAAGGACTAAAATCACGGTTTCCAACAGATAGCTCAAAACTCTGGTGGCCACTAATTTTCTTGTTTTATTATAACAACCACTTTTTGTTTTAACTTTCTCCATATCAAAGCACACCATATCGCCACCAGAATGAGTTTACTTATCTGTTCCCCCATACGGCCGATTACTGGCACGAATCTTAGATAATGGGCCTACAGACCCCCAGAGCCCACAGATGAGGGCGATGAGCTTGGAACGCAGAATACAACGGCTACTTCCCCTAGATTATCTCCAGTTTTTATTTTTCGTGCCTCGAGAAACCTGGCATCTAATATCAGGACCGACTATAATCCATACCGCGGCGCTATTTACAACATGGCACGTCCCAGAAAATGTCGACCCCGTTTGAACAGTCCACAGTCGAATGGCACTACGCTGCCGACTTATGACCCCACCCCCAAATCTTGGGTGGTGACTTAGTTTTTGGATTCCAGGACTCTACAATTTTGGTGAGTTCCATGCATTCAAACCTGATCTTGTGACGTGGTAGTTTAAATTAATAATAATTAAATAAATATAAAAGTATAGTTTATAATTCGTTGAATAATTATTTGATTAGAGGTTAAAGATAGGGGCTGGATCACACGGCCCAAATGCAATAAAAATTAAAAAATATATAAATATCACATGTATAAAATTCCCGAGCCGCTTAATAATGTTAATCGCGCCAACCGTCATTGCTAATAATATCTCTATATAAGTCTTTTGGGTCAGTTGACACTTTCTGAGGGAGAAACAACAACAACATGAAAACAAATGGACAAGCTTTCCTGAAAAAGAAAAGTAAACGACCGACATCCCACTATGTTGATGAAAATTATGTAAAAGACACGTGATGTAACGAAAAATTAATGAAATGCTCCTATACCACTTTTACAAATCAATTATCGGCGCGATCTCGATTAAAACATTCTGACGGCGTCCACCTATATGAATGTCGCCAATCCTAAAAACTACATGACTGGAAGAATCGCTAACAAGGCTCTCGCACCGAATTATCGCTGGCTGCTCCCTAGGGAACCGAAGCACAAACGTAGCATGTCTTCCTATATTAGGCTCCCACTAAGAACCATATTACAATTACCAAAGACATACAATTCAAAAATTCACTACGGTGTCCCCGAGACTACAGCTGTCACACTACACCCCATCAATAGGCAGACTAGGCAAACTCACGTCATCAGTACATACATCTAATACTCAGGTACAGTTCTGCCCTAATAGTACTTACTAAAACGCGTGTTTCCCTCTTGTTTGAATAAAACACCCAAACTAGTGCATCAGACTTCTTGACCACTTCCTCTAAAACTCACGAAGTCGTCCTCTTCGTTTATACCCCCTGGCGACAGTCCCCCACTGGGTGTCCCTCATTGCGTTGTCCCCACGCCAATCGGACTTCCAACGAATCGTGTATGTATATGACGGTTCCTCGCTTTAGGTATATAGGTGGTACATCGGATCTAATTTCAACGAAACACGTAACCCAAAAAACAAAAAAAAAAAAAAAATCAATAAAAAAAAACTAAAAAAAAAAAACCAAAAGAATAAAAAAAAAAAACAGGAATATAAGAAATAAACACAGAAATAAACTAATAAAATAGAAAAACAAATATAAAGTGAAATGGTTACATAAAAAAAATACATAAAAACTTAAAAATAAAAACGAACAAGAAAAAAAAAACCCTTATCTTTAAAAATTAAAAAAAATAAATATAATTAACTTCGTTTAGTAGTTGTGTGTGTAGTTCGTGGGGGAAAATAATATAAGAATAATATTAAAAATTAAATAAATTAAAAAATATCGGTTCGTTTTTGAGTGTTGCTTTCTTTTTCTTGTGCATTTGTATATTGCTATGTTCTAATTGTGAATATTATTCCCATCTAGCTAACCTTGCCCCCATGTCTTAAGGAAGAAGTCCATCCTAGTTTTGTCTTCATCTTCATTTATTCCATATTCCAACTATTGATAATTTCTTATTAATCTTAGGATATTCTTAGTAAATAAGATTCTTACGTAAAGAGCATTCTTTTAAGGGTACTTAATACGATTTCTCTATCTGTTCTATATAACATTTGATATGAGTAGAGAATACTGCACTTGGAACTCAGCGGTGTATGAAGCTAAAAAAATCACTCAGCAGGTGCCTCAGTGTAATCTCCACAACCATGGCGTCGGACCTTTATGCCAGGAATTGGCGCGGTTGATCCGTTACTCAAAGGGAACAGTACACGTGGCGGACATGCGGAACACCCCCTGTACGATAACACTGATACTTTCACAACCAATAGCTTGCTTAAATCAAACTGATTACTGATACTCAGCTTAACTCCTTTTATACTCTGTAGATGTCTCGTTCGCATACTTCGAGCCGTTTTCTATCTTCTAGAATTTACTACTTGTTTACCAGCTATTAACTCATCAGCTATAACTATCAGAGATGCACGATTGATAGCCTTTCTCGCATAGTCCATATGCGCGTCTATTGTTGCAGTGATACTCTCCACCGATATGTGCCTACTTTTGGGAGTATGCTTCAGATATATGCAGTGTGTTTGTGGCGTTGCTCTCCAGCTGTCTTGTATGGACATATGCATAGACGACATAATAATAGTAATGGTCTACAATATATTGTAGACGATACGTACTAAGGTGTGTGGTGCAGTGCTGATGCTTTATGTTGTTGTGGCTTTATTTACTGAGTATCAGATTAGTGATGTATCACTAGTGCCACAATATTCGTTCACAATTTCGCCATCTTGAACCAACATCCTCCACGCCCGTCTTGACCCTCAGAGAACTGGCAAAAATCACAATTTTTTCTTGTTTAATCAAACACTAAAACTTGCATTCACATTCATCATGCGATATAAAAACTCATATTGAGAATAAACTCAGTAACTTGAATAAACTCGTAATTGAACATATACTCTCAGCGATCTTCTTAAAAGACTCTGGGAGCGTGGGGGCGAAATATTGTGATGGAATAACGACCGAACAGGTATTTTGCGTACGATTGTATTGATCGATACGACGCGAGGCCAAGCGGAGTAATAAATCAAAACAACCACTAAGGTGTTATCGTGCGTGCGACTATTCAGCGAAATCATGGCAAACTAACACATTTGAAAGCAATGTTTATATGTATACTTTTATATTGTAGGCTTGTCGCCGTGACGGAAGGGCAGAAGAATCATGCAAATATTCGAGACGCATGGAGGTTCTCTCATAATTTTTTTGCCTTTCATTCCTATGAATGTCATCGCCGTTTGAGGCAAACGAAGCAAACGACTCATTTGTTATATTCCTGCTGCAATAAGTTGGTTGATTTGGTCTCTCAAATGTCGAATTCTTGAAACTGTTTCGTATTTAAGAAAGTTTGGATCATTGAACACGATCATGTTGCCGATGTAATCCGAAAGGTTTTAGTGTTCGATTACTGTTTGCACGTTCATCGTTCTACTGATCTTTTGTGCCAAGCCTTGGTGTCAGGAAGGTGAAGTTGGCACCAAAATCTGAGACAAGTATTTGTGTAAACACAAAATTGTCCATACATGGATCTTCGCAGGTTGTGGGACATAATGCAATCCTGAATGGCGGACTATATATAATCGGAAATGATATGGACTACGGTAACGAATTTTTTTTGGGGAAACTCGTCCGCTTATATTTGCAACTCATTCTGACTCTAACGGTTCAACTGCTGTATCGCTAAAACTGTTGGATATATCACTCCAGATAGGTTCAGTATTGTGGCAAATTCGCCCTTAATCTATAGATTACGCTTTGGGAGTTATTACAATCATTACTTTCACAATTTAATACTGAACTATCGTCAACTCACTATCTGTTTAAAAATCTCTTATTATACTATCTCTTGTCTCGGCACGCGTATCATTCTCCAAAGGTTCCCTTAGACGTTTGCACCTTCCAGAACTCGTTGTAGCTTCTGCTTGGTTTAGCTAGCTTTATACTGATATATTTGTCGTTTATGGTTCATATGCGTGTGTGTGTAACGAAATATATACGAGAAAAGCCTAAGCGCGTTTGGCTGCATGACTAATGGCACACTGTCCGTGTGTACCAGCTTGACGAAAGATGTAACAAAATACTCTTACGCGGTCTGCCTTTGGAGAAAAGTCTAACTGAGCAAAAAAATACAGGTCTTTATTGTGCATCATGTTGCTTAGCGGGTAATAATTGGGCTGCTTCATGTTTATTCGTTGTCTTCTGTCGTCCGACTTAAATTTAACTTTAACAGCCTAGTTGATAGTCAAGCGCTATCTTTCCTTCTTTCTTTATGTAATCATTTTCCCGTCCACTGTATTCTCCTTGATTCTTCGTTTTTTATTCCTTCTTACCGGCGGCTACGGGCTTATGCGCGACTCCCCTACTTTCTAAGATTCAAATCGTATCCCGATCAGGCGGAGACCACATTCCTTTTCGGATCTAAAAAAAACGCGGTACTCATCTTAGAAGCCTCGTTCCAAACTGAACCTACTTTTCACTTGTGTTTTTCGTGGGTGTTAAGCCGTTACATGTTGGGCAGACTTTTGGTACTGTCGAGTAAATTCTACGCCGTTGATCCGTTTTACAACAACGTTTTGTATGGGCCATTCAACCTTAGTACATCTGCAATTTCAGTGGCAATACCTTTTTCTTCTTCGACCCGTGGCTTTTCTGTGTATTTGTTGGGTTTTTCTAAAAATCAATATACTAGCAATAGCATAAATAAATTAAGAAAAATCAGAGAAAATATGCAAAATAAACACAACACAAATCAATAACAAATGCACACTTAAAAAATAAACTAATTTTATAAATAAGATATAAAAATTATATTATAGATCCTCATTCCCGAAATACCTTCCGAATTAATTAATTAACTAAATATACCATTAATCGCTACAAATACTTCTATACATATATCACGTATGTACTGGATTGCATCTTGTTACATATAATACTCCTCTATCTCGATTGATCTTTTTTATAGGTTCGTTTTTGTTCTTACAAGATCGTGTATTTCCCTCATCTCTTTCGTCGAAGTAACACAGTGTATTAACTCTTGGCTATTTGCCCTTTTCGCGATCACAAGCCTGAGCGTTTACAAGTCATCGGCAATCCTTCGCATTCTACGAACTTCCAAATAAGACCTGGGCAGAGCGAAGAATCACTTGGCCTAAAATTAACCTTTCGCGGGGTTTGGCCGGTTGTCTCATCGCACTTTCATTCAACAGTGAATAACGGTACATATTAGTACAAAACGACTATATATTAAAAATTCTCTATTTAATAAAAACCCAGTCAATTACGGATGATCGGGACTGAGGTCTGTTAGTCTATCCCTATTATTTTTCTTTATGCTTTGAGAATTTTTCTTAATCTCGAAACCACTATGTCTGGTATCACTATCCTACCCCCCTGTGACTACTTGGTGTTCCTTACTAAGATCGGCGGTCCTCCAAGGTTCTACTTTGTAAACTGGCGAGCCCAGAACCCAGTCGTCTTTACACACTTGTCTTCGTTGAACCGACAGCGGAGTTGGTATCACTGCGCTCTATCCATTATTCATCCGATCCTTTTCCACTGGTGCTATCATTGTGGGACGATGGCTTGCATCTGACCTGACTTGCGGTTTTGGGCCCTTTAGCTTCTGCTGCAAGCCTCTGCAATTGGCAATCCACTCAGGGATATGACTGACGGCAAACAACCAATATAGCTCTACGCTGTTTTTCTTCTTGACGATACGCTTCGTGATGCCTAGATGACGTCCACCTCGTACATTTATGTAGTCTCATTGAGACGTCAGGAATCCGTTTCCTTGGGAACATACTTATCAGTTTCTTCTCTCTCTTAAGATTGACGCTCCAATCTTTCCCACTCTACTCCCATGGACGCGGCTGCAAACAACCGAAATCAATTTTGTAACAGTTCCAACTAACACCCACCTTCAATCAGACTTCCACCCGTGGGTTCCCAATACTGCCCCAATCCTGCCATTCCTCCGTGCTGACCCTTCAATCCTCTCTAAGTTGGTCTTTCGTCATTCGTTCGTTTCTCCCCCTTTTCCCACCATAACAGGTGACATCGGTATTGTGTATCTCCTGTCTAGCTGGCCCTTCTCTTTCTGGATATCCTTGTCTCCATTCATGCCGTTACACTGTTAGAGTCGTAATCCGGAACATCATACATGTCCTTTCTTCAATCTTTTAAACCTCAAGTTGTACTTTTTTGAACGGCAAGTCTTCTAATAATAAGAGATTTGTCTTTGCCTTCCAAACTACATGGTTCTTTCGTGTACATTGGCATCAGCAATTTCATGGGTACTACCTTTCCAATCGCTCTTTGGAAAATCATAGCATATTGTAGTCTGTTCAAGTCGATCCACTGTGCCATTGTCCTCTTCTGATACGAGGACTGCAACGAGCCATTTCGAACGTTGTCGTTGATCTGTTCTCGACGCGGAATCGGCTGACCCGCTAGAGTTATTTGTGAATAATTTTTTGTTATATGCACTCTACCAATGTCACTCTCACAGCTCACATCTCCGCGTAACGTACACTAATTCCTTCCTCTCTGTTTTTCCAATCGGCGTTCAGCTTGTAGTATGCAACTACTCGTTCCTCCGGTCCATACACAGGTTGGTGATAATAACGCCCTCCTATAGCATATGCCAACTCGCATCGTAGCGGTAATAGAATAAAAGGTTGAGCCAGCTCCTGTACTTTCAGCTATTTTTGATTCCTTAAGTTCATCCTGGGAACAGTATTTAATTTTTTAGTGCTCTACTATGGGCCAGTGCACAACGTCTCTTTCAAATGTTTGGAAGCCACATCTGTGCTGCTTCTTCATTCAAAATCCGGTATTCTGTCTTCTGTGTAAACGGCTCGTGGAAGAGTTAATGGGCTACGCTGGAAAAGCTTTGGTACAAATCGCCGCGAACGTATGGTGTGGCAACCATGCCCTCAGGAACTTCCTGCAATTCATTGCAATTTCTGTGTCTTGCCACATCCTTTACTCCTGCTATCTTTTCATTTGCTTAGCTAAGACGTCTGTCAGTACTTTGTGACCCAAATAATTTTACATCCCTTTTTAAACAGCGCATACTTTTCTGGGACTCTGTGTTTCAGACCAGGCGCCCGCTATTCTCCGGTAATACTTCCTCCAAGTTCTTTAAGATGTTCATCAAGTTCTTGCCCCAATACGAATGATGTCGGTCCGAAGTACACCAAAGCTTGTTTTCCAATGGTAGTCCTTTCAATACCTGATCCATGTAGTCCTCTCGAAAGTAGGCTGGTTCATAACATAGTCCTGTACTGTTAAATTGCCTAAAGACCATTCTCCGCCACGCTTGAAGCTTGTTTTTTGTCTTTGTGCTTCCTCCTTTCGCACCTCCGACGCTTGCAAGTAGCCACTTTTTTTTTCAAGTCCAGTGTGGAAAAGTCCTTCGTTACCAGGTAGTAGTCCAGAGTGGTCGTCAATTTCTTGGGCCATGGGTAGACGATACTTCTGGGTGTTTTTTCCACGGGTGACGATCCGCTTCAACACTAACTCTCATTTTCCCCTCCTTTCTTCGTCCAATGTACCACAGGTGAGCTCTCACGACTAGCTGATGGTTTACGATGACGCCGCGGTCGCTCATTTCTTGTACTGATTTGACTTCACAACCTTTCCCGTTTTGCCAGTGTAACATCTACGCAGGAGCTTTGAGATGTATCCGCCTCGCGTCCTCAGGTGGGTCATTCGCATGTTTCACACATTGTGCGGCCTTTCTGGATTTGTATACCATCCTATCTCAAACATGTTTGCGTAGCTTTCGGGGCTTGTTGCTGCGTCTGTTGACTTGCGTGATAAATCTTATGTCTGCTGTCTATGTGCGCGTGTGGGTCCGTCCATGCCCATGAGGTGCATTTTTAGAAAGATCAGTATACTGAGATGAAACTTTCTGGAGCTTTATCACAGTTAATAAACCACGAATCAGCCTCTTCCAAAAAAAATAAGCCCCTATTGATCATTTTGTGAGTGGTGACCCTTGAACTCATTGCAGTACTCGACTGAATAATCGTCCGTTTGGTTTTGTCATAGCCAGTGTTTTTCCTAGCAATTGATGTTCGGTGCTGACTATGTTTGCTGCTTCGACAACTCCACAATTTGTTTGTCCTATCATATCTCCATCAACTTGTGCCCAGATGACTTCTTCTTATTGCTTTGGGTGTGTATTTTGTTACTTTTCCTTCTACAACGAGCACTCGGTTTACGTGCTTGGTAGGGCCCGCGTGCAGCCTCTCTCGTAGCCGAAATTAAGTGGCACTCCATGTTTCTTATACAATCGTGCTGCGGGTCTTGCTTTGCACAATTAGATCGAAAAAGTCTTATGAGCCTTGGCTCCGACTAAGAAGGCCTACTCCATTATGATTTCATCCAACCAATCTCTGCCACTATTCAAATTCTGTGTACTTACCGTGAGTTTTCCAATTGCGACTTCACATGCTTACTTACCTTCACCTAGACCGTGGTGTCTTGGAAGATCTGCTCATCTCCCTTTCAGGCTCTGCGTTTAACAAATAAACCACCTTTTGCTCCACATTGTTGGAACGTTAGGTGTTGATTGGTTGCAAATTACTGCGCGAATGTGGTCCCTGGC